>CAJVSB020000278.1:0-63464 GCA_911865555.2 Thlaspi arvense
GGGATTCATTTGGGCAGACTTTCATTTAGTTCTTTCAGCTTGTAGTTTTCAGAAAAAAGAAAGTCTAATCACCAATTTAAATTTTATGCATTTGATGAATTTTCTTACAATTATTACGAATTCTCCATGTTGATGGGGAAAAAAAAATTTTAACTTGTCGTTTTGATTCTCATCCCAATAAAGCAACAAAAAAGCTCAAAAAGGTACAGAGAGCCATGCCAAATCAGTCCTCAAAAGACCAAACAAATTGGAACTTCTACGACAACCACCAATTCAAAAGATCAGTATACCATAATTCAAGACCAAAGCAACACCATACTTAAAATGCTAAGAAAAATACCAATTCCGTTATAAGAAATCAAAGGTCAAACTAATTACCGCGTCATTTTTCAAACTGCGACAAGTTCAAATATAACGTCATTCATTACGCAATACTGATTGTTATAACAAAGCATGATAATTCTCGAAGAATACAAGAAAATCATTCCACGCTCACTTTTTACAATTAGATTTCCAAATCCGGAAATCCTGAAAATAACCAGTGATTATAGGAATCAATTGAGAAAACAATTCTAATAAACAAGCATATCATCACTGTAATAGCAGGTTGCAATGGTAAAAGGTTAAGCAAGTATTACCTTAACCAGATCGACGATGATGTTGTTAATCGGGATAAATATCAGCTTAACGAAAAACCCTACGAATCCCATCACAACGAATCGATCGCAGTGCGGACCCGACTTTCGTGAATTCTTCCCCAAACCACAAAAACAAGCTAGATGTTAGTAGATCCGACCATCCAACCAAAATGCAGATCGAAATGAAAGACTCAAGCAAAGACAGAAATCGAAGCCTAAAAGACGAGACAGTTGCTATTACCTTTGCGATCGGGTTTATGACACCTCTTGACTAGGCGGACGCTGTCCTTGGCGAATTCTTCTCAATGGATCGAATACGGAGTCCAAGGCATCCATCCTTGTTCTGGAGAGAACTCGAAGAACAGAGAGAACGGAGATTAGACCTTGAAATGCGAAAAGCAATGGACGCGTAATGAAAATGATACAAGGGACTAAATTTATACGAGGCGGCGTGCCGGTACTGGCGTAACTAGCTTGCCCACCCGCGTCTCTTACTATTTTCACTCTTCGGGCGCGAGAATCGTGGGAGATGGGTTCGGACCACTGGACTCTAAGAATTTATTATTTAGTATTTATATAAAAAGCTAAACTGATAAAATAAAAAAATAAATTTAAACAAAGGGAGAATCAACTTCATTTTGCATAATTACACGAGCGGGAGAATTCTTTTTTGGTGCTAAAATTTGATTGCGCATTTTTATTTTTGCAACCATATAATAATTCAATACTAAATTATGTAATAATAGTTGAGATTAAGGAATCTGGTTGTTCAGATCTAGACGAATGATCTCGTAGTCAGGACAGAATCTTAGACGACTCTCTCTCACCTAACGCATCCAAATTTCCACGAGACAATAATAGCCTTGCATATGGAAGATATAATGTAAAGAAATGGAAGTTTATGTTTAGAAGGAAATGAAATTTGATCAAAGCCATTGGCTTAATTATTAAAATGAATATAAAAGCACATCCTGGACCCTTCAAATAGCTTCCAGCACCCCAAAATGGCCCATCATCTACACATATTCACTAATCAAACAACATTAATGACATTCAGGATCTTGCAACAACATCCCTCATGCAAATATTTCCAGAGCTGCTCATTGGCAGCCTTGGCAGATGCCTTAAAACCAGCTGTATCCACAAAAAGGCCTTAACATTTGAATGCCTGGGGTTTTTCTGGGCAATTGCCTAGTAAAAGACATTCCAGGTGATTGATTCTTGAAGTATCCTCTGCGCATCATGCTGACTATTTCTCTTTCGCTGCAGATGAAGAGTCTGGCCTTTTGACGTTGCACAGCTCGAGGAACAAATGAAAACCACGTGTGTGGCGGTGACCAAAGCTGATGGCCGATGGTGTGGTGTCTGATGTTCTCAACTTTGAGACTGCTGAAACAAGGTCATCGATGGTTTCTTCCTCTACTTGCATTGCATTTGAAGCCTCTTCGCCTTTGTGAACTGGTAGTTTCCGCTGGTGCTTCTGCCTTTGCTTCTTTGATGGCCGGGCCTTCTTAAAGAACTCAAAGGAAGCAGGAACTTATGCTTGTCTACAAGATGCTGTTGCCGACTTTTGTAGCTCTTCAGCTTCATACCACA
Organism: Thlaspi arvense; assembly: GCA_911865555.2. NCBI lineage: Eukaryota > Viridiplantae > Streptophyta > Magnoliopsida > Brassicales > Brassicaceae > Thlaspi > Thlaspi arvense. The sequence goes on from CAJVSB020000278.1 coordinate 2,235, forward strand.
CCCCTCAACTAGGCATTCGTACTTGCACAAGCAAACAAAACTGTGATTTTATATTCGGTGTGTATAGATTACAAACAGATGCAAATTATACACTGCACACAAATAAAAATTATATTTGCCTACCAATTACACCCATAAATGTTTATATATTACAAAAGGAGATACATACAATCCAGATAAAAATAACATACAAAATACAAAATCGCAAGTAACCATGCAGCAATAGAGAACATCAACTTTTATGGTAGAACTGCAAAGAAAAATAAGGCTTGTTGCTAGCTAGCTACTGATCTTGAACACAAAAAAATACGATCTCAACTAAGCATTGTGAAGAAATTTGCAACAGTCACTATGAGAAGCAAATTACCATAGCAAAGCCACGAGCCACTTTTGCTTGAAAGAATGAATCATGTGATTCAGCAACATGAATGCTGAGCAAACGTGATGTAGGATACACTCTTGAGCAAACTGAGCAAGATGCCATATGCCGTGCATTGTAATGATCTTCAAATCCATCCAAAGAATTCAAACGAGCACCACAACCAACAATTGGACAAAACACTTCCCTGTACAGGCATCCGCTTTTGTGGGTTTGTCATTTATTCTTGCAAGAAGTTACTCTAAAAACTGAAGTGGATATCAGGAAATTCAAATGTCTTCTCTATTTCTTAATTTCCAACAATAGTAAGTTAAATTGCTATATTATATGAACAAGAGGAATCATACGATAGGCAGTGAAAGAGAAATTTTTTTGCAATCGGATGACACATTTGTTTTTGTATCACTCAAGTCACTTGCCCCAACTTCTTAGCATAATCAAAATTTACAATTTTCACTAAATCCAACAGATGTATAACCCCAATATACATCCAATTTTACAAGCATGAACTAGTAATAGTTCCCACATTATTGAATTAAAAATTTTGGTGAATGCAGTATACAGAGGAAATTTATTTTCCAAACTTACTAACAAGTTAGAAAAAGTGGAGTACTAAATTTCTAATGCTCAATATCTCCATGGTCAATGACACAATAAATCACAGCAGTTCAGTCAGTCGTTGCTGTTGTTTGATGTTGTTGTCAATAAATGATGGTGTTAATTCAGAGTCACCAAAGTCTATTATGTTCATCTTTTTTGTCAGTGTATCAACAAGACATCATCATCAAATTGTATCTCCAAACTGACAGAACAAAATGGTAAATGGTCAGGAACTGGTCACAAAATTGATCAGATGTCTTCTTCAAGTAATGATCAATTGTAGGCTTTCAACTCACACTAAATTACTAATCGATTTCATGTTTGTTTATGCGTGTGCCACAGTTTTCAGCTAGCTGTAGCCTAGTAACAGGTGTTGTGAGTCAATAAGAAGTGTATGAAATGTCAATTTTCTATATTCCAATCAATGAGACAATTCCTCAACTAACTCGGTTGTTTATTGGTTCCATGTCCATTAGGGGTCTTTAATGTCTTTTGCTTGTTGTTAGCTGTCCAACATAAACACGGACCTGGATTCAGTATCTATTAAATTCTACCTAAACTTTATAATCAAGACCACTATAATAATAGAACTGATATAAACTGATTCTCACACATCACACATGATAGATACTGCATGTTACACAACAATGTTCGAATCACGTATCCTTGCAAAATCCATATACTAATTTAGTTGAGTACATCAAATCACTAAAAGATAGTGTGGCGAAACTTGAATTTCATATCAATAAAAATGATTTTCCGTCCTTCAAAAATCAATATCTTTCCTGCTAAGTGTCTCCTGCATGATTCCCCGCAATTTTACAATAGGCAATCACGAGTATGGACTCTGTAATCCCAATACAAGAATATAGGAAGCTACCAATAATACCTGTTTTCCCCATCATCCATAATTTGAAGCTGCTGCTTGTCATCCTCGGTTATGTCTAATGCGACCTAAACTTCAGAGCAGGATAGAGTTAAAAAATTGACAACTTCCATTTGTCTTGGCAGACAATATATATGAGTTGAATTTCCAACACAGCGAATCGCCTTAAATCTTTTCGAATTTTTACATCATAAGCATATCTCACCATGACAAATCATCAATTCAGAAGTTGGTAATTCGATTCGATTATGTGCATATGTATACGAACATATACGAGAAAAAAGAAGCGTAACGAGTGTAGATAAGTAACCTGCTTCGCTAATAATTCTCTTTCAATATTGCCAGAATCAAAGAAGGGAGCATCGGGAGCAAATCGCCGGCGAACGGGATTCCAGTAAGGAAACCCTAGCGGCGCTCGGTTCTCTACATCCATCGCCATGTGACCGTTAGAAGTCTGACGCACCGCCTCCGTTCAACTTCGAGAACATTAGTGTAATTTATAGCTGATCCCTTTTTTTTTTTTTTTTTTTGGCCCTAAAACAGATGGAAAGGAAAGTGGGATCAGATCATTATAGCATAAAAGCGCAGCTATGTTCACAATTTAAAAAATATATATATATATATGGGGTTACAACAAGGGCAAAACGTCCAAGAAAAAAAGGACCGGACAGCATGCAAAATAATATTAAGAGAGCGAAAACTCTAAAAGACTCACGGGGCAGATGCTTCTTCAGCTGAGTAGGGGTATACCCAATTTTTGAAGCGGATAATGGCAGAGAATAAATTTCGCCATCATATTAATTAGGGGTAAGCGTAAATCTGCCGGAAAAATTTATTTTCATATCCCAAATTTTATCCTAATTATAAATCATTTTTATAATTTTAAATTTTAACAATTTTTATCCTTTCAACAAATTTTAGTAATATATTCTAATTAATAAAATAGTATTTTAGTCATTAAACATACAATAATTAAATAAAATAAAAAATATCATCACAAATTTTCTTTTATTTTCTCAACCAAGTATTAACGAGCTTTTTTTTCTATTTCTTTCAATTACAAATTAAGTATTAACGAGCCTTTTTTTATTCTATTTCTTTCAATTACAAATTAATTTGTCTGCAGACATAATTAGAATGAGTTTTAGTATTTATTATTATATTGATTATATTTTAACTAAGTTAAAATATTTAAAATTTTATTAAAATTATAATAATTAATTTATAAAATCAATGAATTATTTTAAAATCATGTCATTCCATATTATATTCATGTTAAAATTTTTTTTATTAAAATCATGAATTATTATTAGTTTTAATAAAATTTTAAATATTAAAAGTTAACATGTATTTAATTTGTAAACAAATTAGGCTTTAGATGTGATATTCATAATACCTAATTATTTATATGACATTTAAAACTTGGTGTATTTACAAATTAAATAAATATTAATTTTTTACATAAAAAATTTTAATAATTTCAAATTTAATTAAGCCAATAATCAAATTAAAATAATTGATTTCATAATTGTCAAATTGTTCTCGTTCAAAATCAATTTGGTTAAGTTTGAGATAGAGCTCAAATTGAAAATTCCATTTTAGTTTCTATTTTGGTTCTAAACAAAAAAAATTAAAATCAAAGTCAAGTAATCAAAAATCATTCCAACCAATTGGAAATTCCAATTGCTATGATTTAACAATTATAATAAAGTACAAAATTTTTATATGAATATAATATGAAATGACATGATTTTAAAATAATCCATTGATTTTATAAATTAATTATTATAGTTTTAATAAAATTTTAAATATTTAACTTAGTTAAAATATAATCAATATAATAATATATACTAATACTCACTTTAATTATGTCTGTAGATAAATTAATTTGTAATTGAAAGGAATATAATAGAAAAAAGCTCGTTAATGCTTAGTTGAGAGCAATAAGAGAAAATTTGTTGTGACATTTTTTTTATTTAATTATTGTATGTTTAAAGACTAAAATGCCCTTCTATTAATCAGAATATATTATCTAAAATTGCTAAAAAGATGAAATTACTAAAATTTAAAACTACAGAGATGATTTTGTAATTGGAATGAAACCTGAGGGATGAAAATAAATTTTTCCCTAAATCTGCCCACCCAACTTGATTCACCTGCTTAACTTCCTTGTAGCTCCACAGTTTACATTAATATTTATAGGATAATAATTTAAAATTATGCAACTCGCTCGTAATTAGATAAAGTAATAGTTTAGATTTTTTAAAAACTCATCATCACTTGTCCGGTCAACCGTATATATGTACACACATATACACACTAATATGCATATAATTATGTTTTAATATATACATATTCTATTAAAATAAATAAATAAATTACTCTGTCTTACAGATTTTTTCCCTCTATTACATAGGATACTTTAATCAAAGAAAAGAAAATGGTTAATAATATGTTGAATTTAATAGAATAATTTTTCTTAAATTATATTTTTTATTGAGTTTTATTTCTAGTAGACTAACCCATTACTCCGCCCACATTTGATCACGAACCACACGGTATAAAAGGATAACAGAGTAGGTGCAATTTGATATCTTTACCACCTGTTTATGTCGAGTCAAGTTAATGTTTTAATATGAACCTACTTGTGCACACCCCTAATATCAACTAAAACTAAGTTTTCCCCTAGCCACGTGCTTCACTTCCACATTCTAGTACTAACAAAGGTGGCTTTAATTCTGGGTAATGTAGGAAGCTAAGTAGATTGAGTGGTGCGCCTACCTTCAATCAACTCCACAAGTGATTTTGAATCTAACTCGAGGACAACTTTTTTATATCACAAGTTCTAAGCCAGTTTGAGGCTTTCTTAAACAACAAAGCTTTAGCTTCTAGTGCCCCTTGTACTTCCAATATTCCTAGAAAAGGCCCTTTATCAAAGCGCCCTCATGGTCACTAAGAAGGTCCCTACATCCTGCCATTAGATTGCCTGTCTTTGAAGCCCCATCTGTATTGATTTTAACCCATTCCCAGGTTGGGGATGACCACACAACATAATCTCTGTCATGGCCCAAATCTTGGGCCTGTGACCAGCACTAAGGTCCCTGATTCTAATCAATCTCATAACAACAAAATTATACTCGAACCAACCAAAATATGAATAAACATCTCAAAACGTTCAAGTACAAAACCAAAATCTTGTTTGAGTAATAAGGGGAGCACTAGAGTAAAGTAAATAAATAAATAAAGAACTCGCCCGTATGTCGATCGACTCGTGAAGCGCAGCTCTAAACACTGCTATCTGGTCTACCAACGATCACGATTGATCTGGAATGATGAAAATGTGTGAGTTGCGAAACTCAATGAGTAAGGATAATACCTAGCCTATGCATGCCATAATATGCATCACGCCACAAGCCTAAAACCAAACATATACATATATATATATATATAATAAGGCAATGCCAACATTAAAACATACATATGAGAGAGTAAAATGATCATTGAAACTCCAGCCTCAATCGGAGGAATACTCCGTCTCACGATCAGGCCCTGCATAGTCACATACCATGCTTCTGGTCAAAAGGTGTCCTCCATCTTACAACTAGAGTCACACGTCCACCAGGACAACCATATCACGTTCTCGATCAAGAGGCATCCTCCATCTCACGACTGGAGCAACACATCACGCCTACCAAGGCAACCATACCACGCTCTTGGTCGAGAGACATCCTCTATCTCATAACTAGAGCAAACGGTCTCAGTGCATCACTCGACTCTTCACATATTAAACCAAAACAAATACACAAACATATACAATCTATGAATCTCAAAGCCAGTTTCACGTACCAACATAGCTCACTGGACAACAATAAAACACATAACACATATCCTGAGGTTCATATAACAAATACAATCCATAAAATCTATGAAGTCATCATGTTAGAAAAGCAAGTATGAAAACACATGCATAGAAAGGGTATCATCATTTACAATACGGTCGAGTCAAAAAAGTCTCGAGTCACCTCAATTAACTCAACAGTCCGGGTACTCCTTCACAGGTGAATCTAAAATCAAAACCATACAAAACCATCACTAACACCATCACCAGCATAAGAAACGGGCCTAACAGCCTAAAACTGGACTCAAATCCCATCTCCGTGCCCCTGGCACACATCTCGAGGCACATACTACCCATCACCAAGACCCGCGCAACTTACTAACACTCAACACTTCAACTCAACAACCCTCGACAATAAGGAATTAGCCTCCACAATCCCAAACCATAGTGAACTGGCCTCCAAACTCTCGAACCGACCTAACCCAGCTAAAACTACATCAAACTCAACTAGATCGGCCACGAAACTCTCAAAAACAGATTTAAAGGTCATGAAACCGTAGGAACTGGCTGAACCAGCCAAAAAGGCCCTAAACCAACCCTGAACCGGTCAAAGGACCTTAATCTTAAGCACCAGAACATGAACCGAGCCTGGTTCGCCTTGAACCAGCCATCCAAAAATTACCAAACCACATGGTTGGCTAGGTTTCATCATGTCGAACCAGGAATCGATTCAACTTCCCTAAGAACTGGCCTAAAAGCCTATGAACCGGCCACCCAAATGGTGTTACACTAAACCGGCTGGTTCACCTTGAACCGGCCATCCAAAATTTTTCAAAACTACCTGGTCTGATAGCCCTTATTCCACTGACCAGGAACTGGTCCAATTACCCAGAGAACTAGCCTAAAAAGCCTTGAACCAACTGGTCAAACCTTCGGTCAACCCTGGCCGGTCACTTGCCCAAAAACCTAACTCTTATTATTTAATTAATAAATTTCAGTTTATCCAATCCCTACTATTCCAATATCTTCTTATTTCGACTGGGCCTATCCTCGGGGATAGCATAATCCAATTCCTCCCTGAGTCAACTTGGATGGGTTGACTCGTCCTCCTTTAAAACATGGGGCTGAGTTGACCGGCAACCCGGGTTTCAGACCCGGTGACTACAGACCACCACTGGCCCCCAAAATAAGAAAAAACTTAAAATAATGGACTTACCTCGATCTAACGATGCCCAAAAATCGAAAACCCAAGCCAGGTGAGCCTCATGAAGCTAAAAGATTGGACAAATCCTCGATCAAAAGCCCAAAAAATCAAAAAAAGATCCAAACGAACTGCCAACTTCTCAAGCTTCAATCTCTCACTCGTTCTCGCACAATTGCAACCAACCACATGGGGTTTGCGTGCGTTTGACTAAATAGGTCGAAAGTGTGTGACAACAACTGAGAAATCGATCGAAATATGTGGCGTGGGTCAATCACTTAGTCGGCGGCCGATTTGCAGTTTTAGTTTCTTTTTTTTTTTTTTCTGTCCAAATCAAGCCCTCACTACTCATTTTTCCTTTGATTTAGTCCCTTCTAATTTTTTTTTAGATTCGGCCCCAAATCTTTTAATTTCATTCAATTAGCCCCTTTTTAATTGATAAAGAATTCCTCCAATATACTGTTATTTTTCCAACTCCAAAGGCACTAGATAGAAATTGCCTATACTTCTGGCCATTCAACTCACCCAAACAAATTCGCAAGACACCACTCCTTCCTCTCCAACATGTAGAAATTGACCCTAAGGTGTAAAGGCATCCACTTCACTCAAACTTCAAATGCTACTAGTACAATAACTAAGGACATGGAGAGCCACCTCGTATCTAGCCCCACACTCTATGCAGCCTGCCTCATAGCCACTCCATCTAGATCTCATTTGATTAGTGTGGAGTTTTTCATGGAGGACAAGTCACACAAAGGTCATAACTCTCTCAGGGACTCTTAATTTTCAAACTTTGTTCCATCCTCGAGAATCATATATCGAATAGTCATCTTAGAGAAGCTTAAAAGCACTTTTAACACTAAAAACCCCATCACTTTCCCTAGCCCACCACCAAGAAGTTTACTCCAAATCTGGTAGGGGGAGGGATGGGAGGAAATGCATGGAGTTTGAGAAGCAAGGTGGAATCCAGTAAGCCCGATAGCTTGTTCCAACCCTAGTCTCCATTGGCACCTACCATATCCTTGACCTTACAACTATACATGAAATCACTTGGCCACGTCTAAACGTTTCCAACTGACAATCCATCTTATCTAGTAGTCGCAACCCTTTCCTTGTTTCCTATTCTCCAAAATTCTAAGTTTTCCAATGCTTTCTACTCCTGAACAATATCCTTCCAATCCCTAGAGTCCCGAGTATTAACTTATATGGAAGAAGACCAATTCGCACCCTTTCCATATTTACCTTTAAGCACATAAATCCATGAAACTTTAGCTACAATTTTGAGCTTCCAGCTAAGCTTCATGACACAGGCTACATTCATAACATGGAGACTTTTCAACTCCTAGCCTCCTTATCCTTTGGGTTACACACCGTCTTTTAGGCTAATGGATGGATTTTCTACCTCCCCACCTCATGTCCTAAAATGAAATTCCTTTGAAACCTCTCCAAGTCATTAATAACAACTTCTGAGATACTAAAGACCATCATAGAGTGACTAGAATAGCACTAAGGATAGACTTGGCCAAAGTAGCTCATCTGCCAAAGAGAGGTGAGTGATTTTTCAACCGGAAAATCTAGTCTTCACCTTTTCCATAATGTATTGGACAGCCTTTCAGTTGCTCCTTCCTTGAAGTAAGGAAACCCCAAGATAGCAGCCCATGCTACTAGCCTTAGAAAAGTCACAAACCTTAGTGATCCTGTCACGATTGTCTCTATTAACGTTTTTGAAGAAAAGAATGTTAGTCTTGCTCCCGTTTACCTTTTGTCCAAAAAGATAATAGAAATCATTCAAGCAATCCATGATGCACTGTATCTAATCCACATTTACTTGACCAAATAACAGTAAATTGTTTGTAAACATCAAATAAGAAATCTATGAGCCCTCCCTGTCTGCTCTAATAAGAATTTATATTCTTTTCCTGACCTTGACTTCAATAATTTGAGAAAGTTTCTTTACGCGTGAACAAATAAATACGAACATAAAGGGTTGTCTTATCTGATGCCTCTGTTCGGGTAGAAATTCTCTACAAAATGACCATTCAAAAAGATATTCCTGGATATTAAGGAGATGCCACTCATAATTACCTCCCTCAATCCATTGGCTGGCCAATTTCCTCCGAAAGTCTTTTGACGATTGTCCATCGGCCTCCGCTCCTAATTGGACCGACAATCCAGGCGGGGCTCAATTTTCAAATTGGACATAGTCTTTCTTGCTTGATGGGCCACAATTCCATGAAATCAGAACCGTGTTTGGCTGAAACTCTAGAGGGGACATGGCTGGGGTTGTTGCGTTTGTTTCGGGTCAATTTTGGAAATATATGCTCGTTTGTACTTAGACCTCTTAGGTTTTTGTCCTTTCGGGAAAAAATATAATAAGGGCTAATTTGGAAATTTCTCTTACGAGTAGTTGCGAAAAAATGAAATTAAACCGGGATTGACGTTACCATAAACTTTGTTTTATATTATCCCGATAAACAGAGAGAGAGATGTGACATAAGACTTGTCCACAATGATTTTATTTATTAATTGGTTTTACATAGCCTTGATGGTTGTCGTTGAATGTGATAAGTTACCCTCACACGTCAAGTGTGACGTCACGAAACCATTTTTTAAATACGTCCAAAAAATAAGGTTTATTCATTTCTTATTTTTATAAGGGTTCCCACTATTTCTTTATTACCTAAAAATTATGGTTGTCTACAGTCACTCCTTGAGTAATTGATGAAAATAAAAAAAAATGTCATTTTGTTATAGAGTATGCAATAACTTGTATCATTATAAATAAGAAATTAAGTTAATTATTATCAGTAATTTCTAAAATAAAAGGATAATAACTAACCCAGTTAATTAGTAAAAATTTTTAATACAATATAAAAATGGAAAATTACAATTTTATGGTAAAGGGAAATGGGTTTCTTGTATTTCAATTTGCAATGTTGCAATTTGCTATGCAAAATTGGAAGTATTTTTTCTCCATAAATTTGATTAATTAATGTCGTAGCCATTTTAGACGACTAAACTGTACTTTAAAAGAGTACCTCCAAGCTTTTTACTTACAACATTGGTTCTTTCTGCAAGGAAATGATGTACTACCCAAATTGGAATAAGCTGTTTAAAAATTTTCTTAACTAGGACAATTTTGTTTTAGAGTAAGTTTACAATTTCACATCAGTTCAGAAACTGTTATGCTATGGTAATATCTTGACAATTTTTTATTTTTTAAAAAAATTGAACCGTTTTAATTATTTAATTATTTTTTTAAAAAAGTAAAATGGTTATCAAATTCCGACACTTCATAATGGTGGTGCTAAGTATGAGAAAAAGCCAGCTGAGCTAAAAGACTTTAGAAGCATATCCCGCTTATAAGTCAGATCAGAGCTCCTCACCGGGGAAAACGTTTCTGAAGTCGGCTAGTTTGACGTGGAGGCCGAACGGTCCTTAGCTGTAATTTACAAGATTATTCCAGTTTATTTGATGTTGGTGCTATCTGGGCGACAGATGTCCTTATATTCCATCATAAAAACAATCTGTTGGAATAGATATCATTTATCTAAAGGTGCTGCTGAAATGAGGGAGTACCCAATATTAAATACACAAACTTTTCTCATATTGCATGTATAGCAGAGGTTGTTGCAGTCTTAGAGCTCCATATTTGTTGATCCGTCGTTTTCACATCCCCGAATAAAACCAAGGTATCCATAAATCAAAGCACTCTAATTCTAAGTATCCAACAATAAACAACTAAGTTGACATTTTCAAAAAATGGGTTCCACTAGAACTAACAACGGGTCGATGTTTTAAAAATTAACCATTATTAATGCCCTCCTTGCCCTACTAGCCGTTGGATTAGACATAAAAGTAATTAATGCATATGCTTCAACGGAAACATTTCCATCTTGAGCAATACAAAATTATACAATTCAACTATAAACAATTTGACAGTTCCGAAGGTCTTCTATTTTAAGATGACACGCCAGGTCCAACGAAGTAGATTGCGGCTAATTAATTGTTGCAAATATATTTCCATTATTTAATTGCATTTCTCTTTCTTGATCGAGTCTTCAAGGTTACAGAGCACGAGATTGAGGAGGGTTAGAAAATGGTGGCTTAAATATTGTTCGACTCCAACAATTTCACAAATTTTAAATTAACATTTTTGACTTCACGCAAAGGCCTTTTTGGGACTATCATTTTTAAAGTTTTTTACTTAGTTTAAAGTCTTGTATTCCACGGAGATAACTTGAATTTCGAACCAAAATTTTTGAAAGCACAAAAAAAAGGAGGAAATTTGGGAAAAGAAAAAATAAATACATTCCTGCTAGAAAACTTGCAAATCAAGAGCAGTATGATGTAAATTGCAGTATATGTCATAAACAGATAAAAGAAAAAGGAAGAGGAACTTGGGGGAGGAGCTATGACTTATTTGGTGCAGGGCGCCGCAAGATTGATTAACACTCAAAACTTGTAGTTTGAAAATTGGAAGTAAGTTTAATACTACAACATGTTAGATTCCCATTGGACTTGGACTAAGAAAACTTCTTTTTTAGTTTATTTAATCAAAATATCAATAGATAACATGGCCAACGCTCCTCTCGCCCTTTGTTCTTCGTCCTCTGTAATGTATATATATAACTTCAATATTGAACCATGCACATACGTAGACAGAGAGAGAGAGACGGGGAGAGAGGTGAATTGAGAAATGAAGGCATGGAAAGGCTTGTACTTCTTGACGGTGGCGATTATGGTCATGGGAAGAGGAGATGGGCAATTGACCGAGGACTTCTACGACTCAAGCTGCCCCAACGTAGAATCCATCGTCCGGCAGGCTGTATCTACAAAGTTTAGCCAGACGTTCGTCACTATTCCGGCACCCTTCGGCTATTTTTCCATGACTGCTTTATCAGGGTAGGACCATTGGGTCGTAGAATTAGTTAAGCTGGGTTTTGAAATTATTTCCACTTTCCACCCTCTGCTTTCGTCAAAATGCACCAGAATGTTCTTTTTGCTGAGTCATCATTTGTTATCTGCAGGGATGCGATGCCTCCATTATGATTGCGTCACCAACCGGGGATGCAGAAAAGGACGCTCCAGATAATCTCTCCCTCGCCGGAGACGGTTTCGACACTGTAAACAAGGCAAAGCAGGCAGTAGAAGCAGTATGCCCGGGCGTTGTTTCATGCGCAGACATCCTTGCAATCGCTGCAAGAGACGTCGTAGTCCTGGTAAAGATTGCATTGTCATTCATAGCAATCATCAGTCTTGTTTTCTAATGTTACAGTACCAAATTCTCAGAAAGGAAACATAAAAACTCTATTTCTGTCAGGCCGGTGGTCCTTCGTTCAGAGTAGAGCTGGGCCGTCTCGACGGGCTCTTCTCCCGGGCGTCTGATGTCCCCGGAAACCTGCCAGAACCGTCCTTTGATCTCTATCAACTCAACACTATCTTCGCCAAGAACAATCTCACTCAATTAGACATGATCGCGTTGTCCGGGGCTCACACCGTGGGATTTTCTCACTGCGACCGCTTCGCCAATCGGATCTACTCGTTCTCGCCGTCCTCTCCGGTGGATCCTTCGCTGGACCCGACCTATGCGCAGCAGTTGATGCAGGCATGCCCTCGTGACGTGGACCCCAGAATCGCCATAAATATGGATCCTGTGACCCCACGAACCTTTGACAACGTCTATTACCAGAATCTGGTTGCAGGGAAGGGATTGTTTACTTCGGATGAAGTGCTCTTCACCAACCCAGCTTCTCAGCCTACTGTTAATGATTTTGCTAACAGCCCGAGTGACTTCAACGCAGCCTTTGCCACTGCGATGAGAAAGCTTGGTCGGACAGGAGTAAAAACTGGGAATCAGGGAGAGATAAGACGAGACTGCACGGCCTTCAATTCCTAGGCAGAACGGGTCCAGCAAATATATAGGAAATTGAGACGTGAAATAAGATTGGAAAAGAGTTCATCCAAGTCATCAATTGTTTAGAGAAATTTGGATGTTCACTGTTTGCCAGGTGATTAGACAATCACCTCTATAAATAAAGTTGACTCATCTCTGCAACCACTTCACTCAAAGCTCTTCCCTCATTTTTTTTGTGGTAATCATTCTTCTTACCTCAAGAGTTAGGATCGTGAAGCAGAAGTAGAATGGGGATTACATCACAATCATATCAATTGAAATGGAAATGATGGCCGGAGAAGATCCTTGACCCCATTTATATTGTCCCGATTGTAATTCTTATCAATCTCTTAACAATAAATATCATTCAAGCTTAATTAACACTGGCATATCCAACAAAGTAGTTTGAAACACTAGCATTTTACTTCGGTACACTACAGCGGGCAACATGCTCAACAAAACTGTAGGCATTCTTCTGAGGTAATCATATTTAACACATGAAGAAAGACCAGACCAACACGCGCATCTCAGAAGCTAAAAATACAAAAAGACCTAAAGCGGGATGACAAATCCTCAGTTGCAATGGGCATCAAATTAACATTCGTTTTCAAATAGTTTACAAAGATGACCTGAATGCTCAATATCTTCCAAGAAAGTTTTCAATTTCAACAACACTTGACATTTGAAAGAGAGACCCTTGCACCACTTCATTGTTGCCAATATGGAGCTGAGAATGTAAGCATGTCCTGTTCTATCTTCCAATTGGAAGTAGTTCTTCATTATGCTTGTTTTCATTATCTCTTAGTTTATGTACTCAGAAATATGCAGTGGAAACGGAGGACCCTCCTCCACAATCTTGCACAAAATACGCCAACAATACTAATCCGTAGTAATTGAGTTCCAAAATGACATCTTAGTTCTCTTCTCGTGAATCAGGTGCGAGATTTTCCATATAGGTGAGCGTACACAATTTTAGTCCGATAGACAAGAATCATGCTCAAAACAACTGCAACCATGCATAATCCTGACATTATCATTGATGTCAGGAAGAAGCATACGGCACCTTCACACTTTGGTGGTTCATCCAAATTAAGGCTGCTTAAAAATATTGATCCGGTATTCCATCCATTAGGAGGGTGATGGGCTGATAAGCTTGCTTCTCTGCTTCCCTGTCATATATACTGCTCGCAATCAGACCAGAGAAGATCAGGGAACCAGCAGGGTTTGCAAGGGTAAGAAAGTTGTATAAAGCTCCAAATTTTTTCAAGCCAAACAACTCAGAGGCGGCAGCAGGCACAATTGCCCAGTGGGCCCCATATCCAAGCCCAATCAGAAGAGTGCCAATATACATTGCTCCATTCCAACCCATAGCAAGGAAGAAGTGCCCAAATGCCATAATGATTTGGGCAACAGCCATTGCCACTGGCCTTGGATATGCATAGTCCCTATTTAAGGATACCAAGCAAGAGTGAGGAAATGCTTTCCAAAATTAAGTTCATTACCACCAATGGAATAGATAAAGATTTTTCATACCTGACAATAATCTCTGAAAAGTAACCTCCGCCAATACGGCCAAGAAAGTTCCAAATACTGATCAAGGAAACAAATATATGGGTGTTATCATACCCTAGAGATTGGCTCATCTGCCCTAAATTATCAATGACCGTCAGACCAGATCCAGAACCCAATAGAAGTGAGAAAAAGAGAAGCCAAAAGTCAGCCTTTATCAAGGCCTGCATCAAGGTGAAGTCCTCTCCCTGTGTGGACCCCTTCTCCTCTTGACCCTCACGGCTCCTTCTGCAGCTGCTTGAGCTAGCTTTGCTTGCAGTTGGGCAATTCTCTTCTGCCTCTCTGAAGCTGGAAGCAAGTCTACTTCTTTGGTTTCTCATCTTCCACCTCACTAAATATGACCTCATTTGCATCAGACTCAGATTTGCTGGGTTCTTCTTTCTGTGGCTCAGTCAGAAGAGCTACTTCTGCTGCATCTCTTGGATCTTGGCAAAATGTCAGTGAGACTGGAATGAGAATAGGGATTAACAAGATAGTGAGTAACACCACAGTGAAAATTACAATCACAGTGTGCTTCAAGTCAATTAAATCTTCTAGAAGCATGACTGCCATCAGATAAGCAGCCAAGAGAAGGCATACACCATAGATAAATGAGAAACATGTTCCATCAGATGATCTGACTTGTCTGTGACCCCCAACAGGCCGGATAATGAACATAAGAGCAATAATCACCATCGCTGGCCCAACTGCAACCATGAAGATGAGTGATGCATGATCAGGGAGTGGATCACAGCATATATCTGAGTCAGAATTGCTCCACCCAACCCAGCAAACCCCTTTAATATCCCACCACAGGACCCCTGCTTTTGGGGAAGTTCTGCACGCACGAGACTAGAGCTGCTGTATTGAAGTAGGTCTCACCATTTGTCCCCACAAATATAAGAATGCACATCTGCGTAATGACACTAGTTAATAGTCTCATTTAATTAAATGGGATGTTTTTTTGAAGAAAATTACATGTAACACTCAAATATTCACTTTTTTTATTTTTTAAAAAATCACTTTTAACATGCAGGTATTACTGGCTGTCCTTATAATGATTTTTTTAAAAAAAAAAACCACATTGCTTTTTAAAACATGAAACCAACTGGAAAACAGATCGTGCCCGGTGGAAATAGACTTCATTCAAAATATTAGTAAGAATCTAACATTCTTAATAAATCAATCAGTGTTTAGTTTGCTTTACCTAGTTTGAGCATTCAAAATGGGCTACCATGTCAAATTTTGAAGCTTAGTTAAAGAAAGCCTTAGGAAGAACCTTTCTCAAAAAAAATTTTAAGGGAATTTTGGCCAGTATGCCATCCAAAATTAGAACAAAATTCATGGAAAAAAAAGGTATCATTCTTGGGGATGTTTTACAGTAAGAAAGATGTGATGGGGATAACAAATTTAAGATTTCACAGACATTTGGACACATTCAATAAATAATATAAATTTTGAAGGGTAAAGCACAATCATGATCCTGTGTATAAACTTAGCCTTGCGGTCATCAAGTCCAGATCATGATGAACAATGTAGCCAAAAACAACTATGGGCATCAAATGCAAAAAATGTTCTTCTTAGACTCAGTATATAATCAACATATTAGTAAAATGGCAACTTGACTCCATTCAGAAAATATAGGCAAATATATAAACCCACGCCAGTCATAATTTTTGAAACACTCTAAAAGTAGAATCTAAAAAGGCATCATGCAGGTAATAAGACAGCATTTTATAGAATTAGAAGTTCTTTATGCAGTAACTTAGAGCCAATGAGAACCAGATACGCAAAGTGCAAAGGTAAAGAAATTAAAATAAGCACACAATTATAATTTCTAGGGAAAGAGAGAAGCCATTGACAACCAAATTTGAAGACGCATACATGAGCTTATGAGTTTATTATTCGAAACAGTTCTGCCAATCAAGAGAAACGTAGAAGTAAGATCGATCAAACGATCTGATTATCAGCAATCCTTTCTAATGTCTTTCAAATCTCGTTATTCGATTAGAATATGCTCAAAGTTCGAACGGAGCAGATCATTCTTTCTTGCACTTATCGGAATCAACTCCAGGTAGTAGGAATAACCCGGATTTGTGCAGAGTAATATCCCATAAAAATGACACAACCACCTTTGAACCCTATAAAGTAGATTAGAAAGATATGCCATTCTGGTAAATTGAACTTATCCATCAAATTCACTTCAGATATGTAAACTCGTGCTAAAGATTCAATAAATGTTATCAAATCGCTATCCAAGCTAGCATAACAATTAAGATGATCCTGAAGAAAAAGAGAGAGGATGAGAGAGAAACGCATAAGAACAAAAGGAAAGACAACGAAACGAATAGACCGTTTCATAAAGGAGGAAGATTAAAAAGGCAATTCAAGGTTGATACTCACAGCCCACAACGGCAGAATCGGAGCTCTACCGGTGACGATGAGCCAAACCCAGCCATAGCCAACAAAATTCTGGAAAGCACCAACAAGCAGAGCACCCCACAAGGGTAAGACCTCACATAAGCTTCCAGCCAAGAACCCAACGCTGTCTCCGAGGTCCTTGGCCACACCCAACCTCGCAACCTGCCTCTGATTGTAGTTCAAAGAGCTTTTCATCACCGGCGATATACTCCCAAACAAGTATCCAATACCCGCACACGACTGTATCCACATTGCAGCCACAAAGACCAGCCATCTGTTGTTTATGAACGCAAAAACCTCTCCCTCAGCCGAGCCATCACGCATCAAAGTACGGTCTTGTCAAATTATCAACGAGAAAAGGGATACTTGAAGATCTGAGACCGAAATGGATATGTGGGGGGTAGCAGAATCTGTAGAAGACCAGCGAGATGGTGAATTCTTTATTTGTTTTCTTTTCTTTCTTTATTTAGGCAGGACCAAACGAGCATTAAAATGGGAGATGATGTATCGGTTGCGCGCATAAAACCGCAAACAAATAAACACCCCTGACATTTGAATTAATTATGAACTCACCATTTGCAAGGGCCGCCAGGGGAGGCGGTAGTTGGTAATGACGTAAGAGTTTGCCGTTGCTCCGATAGCACGGGGTTAAAGACGGGCTTCCATGGTTTGTATTGTAAATTTTTTGTCTTTTAATGGGGTCTGCTGGAATATGAAGTTGGCTTCGTCAATAACACAATCGTGCAACCTCAAAAACCATTTCTGCGAAGTTGTCTCGGGATTCCACCAAACACCCAACCCGATTGGCTGATACGCTGTAAATTATTGAATACATACGATCCAAAGAATTGGAAAATTGTTCTAATACGTTGTCATTACTTTATATTTAGAAAATGGCGAAAAGTTGAGGCATGATTGATATCACATGATGACAGACAACATGAGTTATCCTGCTTCTTTATTAATATTTGTAAATTTAATGATTCTGTCCACGGAAGTCTGCTTCCAAGAATAGGCCCCGTGCCACCGTAATTTTTAATTTCAAGTGGGTGGAAGCTGAGTTGAAAGACTAATCCAGACAGTAAAATTTCCAATTTTATTTATCCTGACCCACTTTTATTCTCTTTTTAAAAAAAAAATTTAACGAAAATTTGAATTGTACCAAAATGATTGGATGTACTGTCTCACATTTAAAGAACATACTGATCAGCCTGCAATTATGAGCCTGATATGTTGAGGTCACGTGACAAAATCTTTCAAACTTATAATTATTGTCATTAATTCCATTTAATTCCACCCTTGCCAGTTCTAGCAAACAAACAAATAAATAAATAAATTATATTTGTTTAAATTTTTTAATAAAATACAGGTTTTTTTAAAAAAATTACTGATATTCTCAGAGTATTTAAATAAATTTTAAAAAATAAAAAATTATCTTTGTGATTATTTTTAAAGATAGATTTAGTAATTTCTGAAAAAATTGATAAAAATTACTTGTATTAATTAAATCTAAATGCTAAAGAAATCTATTTTTCATATAATTTTTATAAGAAAAATATATTTTCAAAACGAATTTTTTTAGAAGTTTGTCCAAAAATACTCTCACCAATCACTTATCCCCTGCACCCAATGTGGGACTATATATATAAACCAATAGAGTAAAATGGAGCAACTTGCAAATCAAGCATCTGAGAGTCCATGCAAGAGGCTTGGTATTTTCGTCCGTTAGCAATGATTTTGAAGTTGACACCGTTCAAATGAAAGCTAACGTGACTTAGGCTTAATCGAGAATGGTAGCGGAAATGGAAATAAAAATATATTTAATATTTATTTTAGTATATAAATATTCATTTCTCAGAAAATTAATATTCTATTAAATGCGTGAATCAGTATTTTTATTTTTTTGATGAAATGTTTGTTTAATTGTATAATTAGAATGATACTCTTTAGTTTTTAAGTAAATAATAGAATTATCATGTAAATGTAAAAAATTTTAAGTATTTGTAAAATTATATATTAATATATTATATTTATTATTGTAATAAATATAATATATTATGTTATACATATTATATAATTTATTATATTTATATTATTTAATGTATACATATATAAATTATTATTTATACATATATATTATAAGTGAATTTAATATTTTAATGTTAGAATAAAAAATTTTTATTTTTAAATTTTTAATATGTATATAATATATTAAAAATTAATTTTTAATATTTTTTAATTTTTAGGATAAAAATATTTTTGTTTTTAAATTTTTTTTATTTTTTTTTTATTTTATATCTAATATATCAAATATAGTAGTAAAATATACAGTACGTATCAAATAAATTTATAAAAATTCTTATTATATTCAATTCAATTCCTTATATCTCTATCATTTCCATAAAAAATTATCACATGATACATGCACCTTAAAGTTTGAACATGAATTGGGGCCACGATCTTCTCTTTAATGTATCTAATTTAATTATTAAAAATTCAATACACCCACTTAAAATATTAAATATTCAAAATAAAAACGTGAAAATATCTTACCGAACACAATCTTCTCCACCATTTTTCTTTAATTTTTGTGGTAGATAATTTCAAAATTCAAGAGTTTCAGAATTGTGTAGGACTTTACGCACGCACTACTCCTTATGATCCCGATGTAAGACAAGGGGCAGAGTATCACACGCACTACTCCTTATGATCCCGATGTAAGACAAGGGGCAGAGTATCACACGCAAGATTTTTGCGGTTAAAAGGGGCTAATCACAATTTTAAAATTCAAAAATTTCAGATTTATAGAAAATTTTACACACCTTTTCCCTTTGATTTTGGGCCCACGCCTTCATGTCTTCCACCGCCCCCACTCGTTCTCGCCGGAAATCGTTTTTTTTTCAACAATTAAACATCAATATCTATGCAGTTCATCAATATCATAACGTGCCAATCTAGCGGCTGCCACGTGGCATAAATGCCAACTTAATGCGGAGGGAGATTTATGATTTTGTGTTTCTATTTAAAATTGATTTTTTAGGAGAAAATATAAGGCCACGCTATAAAATTAAAATGATGTTCCTGTAAAGTTTTTGTTTATAAGGAGACCACAGTTAAGAAAATAAATATCGCATAACAAAATCATTATTTATATTTTGACCTTTTCACTTTTACAGAAATTTTTAATTTTTTAAAATTTATAATTTGATATTACATTTAAATTTTAATTGATTTATTTTTGTTAAAATAAAATGTTTTCTTATCATTATTTTTTTTAATAACAAAATGAGTTCAAACTCAAAAGAAACAAAACTAACTGGTATCTTAAGCATCCCAACATATTTAATCTTAAAAAGGCTCTCAAATCAAGGGAAGAAAACATCTTTCATGCCGATTCAGAGAAAAGACTTTGTGTGGCCAAGTAATCAGCATAATTGTTCAAACGTTTCTTAATATGAATGATTTCCACTTATCATTTGATTTAGAGAAGATATTGGATTTTTCTATTAATAGGCTTGACGTAGAATTATATATCTTTTTTTTCGATGAGAATCTATCAACTGTTTGAAATTTAACTCAATAATAACTCTCCTTATACTCAGATTCCAAGTCATAAAAAGTCCTTCCACAAACCTTAAGCTTCAATTACAAAAATTAAAAAGTCCAATAAAATCGAGTGAATGCTCTAATTCAATCCCCTTTTCTATCCCTCAATAGGCCCCCACATCTAGATTTCTTGTAGCTAGTCATGACTGCCCTATGGTATTTAACTTAACCCAACCAACTCTGTGGAGGCATCATTTTTCTTGAATAATACTACAATTCCTTATTTAAACGGTAGAATCTACACATTTCCTATAGGGAAGACAACTAGCAATTATCAGTTGATAATCCTTTCAAGATTTGTAGGTCTTTGAAAATTCTCATTAAAAATACTTTCACTCCTCCAACTTCAAATAAGCCAGACAATAATAGCCTAATTGTTTGCCCAATCATTCCTAGGAAAAGCCTCACTATTCCCCCTGGATATTGTAGATTATACATTCCTCAAACTCAAAAATAAAGAAATTCACTCTAAAGGCAAGCAGTGTCAATCTCTACCGCATCTTTATAATTATAGGACAATCCCTCGAAACATAGACAATGGTCTTCTGCATGGCCGCACTCTTTGCAACCTGTGACTGAAGGCTCTCCTTCCGGCTCTTCCCTAAGTAATTGTGATCCCTAGATATTAATCCAAGCTACTAGACTTTAAAAGCCCTGAAAAAACCTATAATTTGCTTATAGGTGTCCTCCCCCACATTCTTGAAAAGTAGATATTAGGGCCTTATTTGGCTGGCCTATTTTCTATATTTTATTTTTAGTGAAAATAGAAAATAGACTTAAAAATGTATTTGGTATGCATTTTATGTTTTCATTTTTAGAAAATATTTCTTGAAAAGGGTTGAAAATTGAAAACAATATAATGTTGTTTTCAGCATTTTTTAGGAAAAGTGAAAACGCAAAAGTAATTTTGTAGATAGAGGAATTTTCCATACTTTCGCTATTTTAGTTTCTCCTTTCTCTTCAATCCTTTAGGCATTGCCGTCGATAATTGCTGGAGTTATCTTCTTCTCGTCAATAATGGTTGATTGAAATGTTACCTTCTTTTCGCCAACAATCATTGAAAATCATAGACCCTTGGTTCTTCTTCCTCTCCTTGCAATTGCCTTTAAACTTCGCCAAATAGCATGATCTCTAGTGTGAGCGGGAAGAGGAAAGAGAGGGAGGTTGTTGCCATAAGAGATGATCATGATGCTGAGAGTGCTTATTCCATCGCATCAACGACAAGGAGCACGATGACACCCCTTGAAAAAAAAAGGCTCGTGCTGTCCAAGGACCAACCAAACTGTTCTTGAAGAGAGCTTCGTCCGTTAGCAATGATTTTGAAGTTGACACCGTTCAAATGAAAGCTAATGTGACTTAGGCTTAATCGAGGGAATGGAAACGGAAATGGAAATAAAATTTTATAAAAATATATTTAATATTTATTTTAGAATATGAATGTTTATTTCTCATAAAATTAAATTCTATTAAAAGCATGAATCAGGATTTTCATTTTTTGATGGAATTTTTGTTTAGTTGTATAATTACAATAGTACTTTTTAATATTTAAGTAAATAATAAAACTATCATGTAAATGTAAAAAATTATAAATATTTGTAAAATTATACATTAATATATTATATATTTAATTATACTTATTATTGTAATATAATATGTTATGTTATATATATTATATAATTTATTATATTTATATAATATAATATAATATACACAGATAACATATTTTTTTATATATATTATATAAAGTGAATTAAATATTTTAATGTAGAATAAAAAAATTTTATTTTAAAATTTTTAATATGTATATAATATATTAAAATTAATTTTAAAAATTTTTAGAATAAAAGATATTTTTGTCTTTAATTTTTTTAATTTTTTTCTACTAACGAATCAAATATAATTATAACATATATCAATACACATCAAATATATTTATAAAAGTGCTTATTTAATTCAATTGCTTACCTCTCAACCATATCCATAAAAAATTATCACATGAAACATCCAGCTTAAAATTTGAACATGAATTGGGGCAACAATTTTCTCTTTAGACGTATCTAATTTAATTATTAAAAATTCAACCCAACCACTTAAAAAATTAAATATTCAAAACAAAAACGTGAAAATATCCCACCTTACACGATCTTTTCCACCCTTTTTCCTTTGATTTAGGCCCCACGCTTCAAGTCTTCCGCCGCCACTCTCGTTCTCGCCTGAAATGGTTCTTTTCAACAATTAAACATCAATATCTATGCTATTTATCAATATCGTAACGTGCCAATCTAGCGGCTGCCACGTGGCATAAATGCCAACTTAATGCGGAGAGAGGTTTATGATTTTGTATTTATATTTAAAATTGATTTTTTAGGGGAAAATACAAGGCCACGCTATAAAATTAAAATCATGTTTCTATAAAGTTTTTGTTTATAAGGAGACCACAGATAAGAAAATAAATATTGTATAACAAAATCATTGTTTATCTTTTGACCTTTTCACTTTTTCAGAAATTTTAAATTTTTTAAAATTATAAATTTGATATTACATTTAAATTTTAATTAATTTATTTTTTTGTTAAATAAAATGTTTCTTATCATTATTTTTTTTTTAGAATAAAATGAGTCCAAACCCAAAGAAATTACAAAAAAAAAAAAAAAAAAAACTAACTCAGATCAAAGGATCCCAACACATCTAATCTTAAAAAAGGCTCTCAAATAAAGGGGAGGAAACATCTTTCATGCCTAATTCCGAGGAATACTTTACTTGGCCAGGTAATCAGCATAATTGTTCAAATCTCTCCTAGTATGAATGATTTCCACTTACCATTTGATTTAGAGAAGATATTGAATTCTTCTATCAATAGATTTGGTGGTAGAATTGCACACCCTTTTTTCCAATGAGAATCCATCAACTATTTGAAATCTAACTTAGCGATAACTCTCTTTATACTCAGATTCCAAGTCATAGAAAGTCCTTCCCATAATCTTTAAGCTTCAATTACAATAATTGAAAAATCCCCTAAAAACCGGGTGAATGCTTTAATTCAATCCCCTTCACTATCCCTCAGTAAGCCCCCACATCTAGATTTCTCATATCTAGTCATGACTATTCATGATATTTAACTTAACCTAACCAACTCTCATGGAGGCACCATCTCTTTTGGACAATATTACAATCCCTACATTTAACAATAGAATTTACACATTTCTTACGGGGAAGACAACTAGCAACTATCAGTTGATAATCCTTTCAAGATTTTGTAGGTTTTTGAAAATTCTCATAAAAAATACTCTTACTCCTCTAACTTCAAACAAGCTAGACAATAATAGCCCAATTGTTTGCCCAATCATTTTTAGGAAAAGTGTCACATCCCAACCCCTAACTCGAGCGAGGTGTGACAATGAAATAGAGTTTAACAACCTCCGATACCCAGAATTCACCAGAGAAGGTTAAACCTTATTCGACTATCGTACCTGTTGAGTCAAACATACAAATAACTAATTAACGCTACAAAATTTGACATAGCATAATAGAAATAATAATTCATTATTATAATGAAAACATAATTATCTTACATATTCCTCTTTTCCAAACAACATTTACGTACAATACAACTGTTTACCTTTCACTCAACAAACCATAATTCAACTAGCTACTATTGATAAGAGAGGGTCCAACCTTTCTAGATGCAAGACACTGATATGCTAGATGCAAGTAAAGTAGCTACAGGTCTTTACTGCTAAAACCTAAAAAATAAATAAGTGGTAAAACTACGTCCCAGTGAATGGTCTTCTAACTAAAACTAAAGAAATAAGAATATGTTGCACAATACTGTAAATAAAAATGGTTTATAAAAGTAGCATAACTGATATAAAATATTACATCGTGAGATATTATTCACTGATCATAAATTAAAAACAAGGCTAATTCACCCATTGAGTCTACAGATCCAACCATAGCAAAATATCTGAAAATGTTTAACGATGAAAATAAAAACGTAACATTACATAAATAAACACGAGACCAGACATGCACGAAGATATAAACATAACATGAGAAGAATCTATTGGGTGCTACTGGCCATGATACTCGTTTTATAGGATACTACCCTCATGGACGATCACACATAGCTTATTAGTGTTCAAGGCTCCACCGGGCAAATAAATCATGTAGTACTGCCAAGGTAATGTGGCTATCTAGCGAATTATTCATGTGAATTGCAACATTTATATATAAAACATACAACGTAAAAATGATATTCCTGTTTCCATTTCTCATAACAAAATAATAAATTAAAATGCATTATAAAAATAAAACTTTTGGTTTTAAAGTAAAACATTTATTTGTAAGAAAATATTAATTTCGTTATTTTAGAAAAACACTGAATTTACGAGAAAAACCATTCATCTTTGTTGATACGATGTGTGCCCAGATTCAGTCATGTTAGTCTCACTAATCAGCCCCGTATATTTCTCCTAAAATGTAACCACATACGCTATTAATAACATGCTAAAACTGTGTATGAATGCATGAATATGCTAACGCATACATGTGATATATTCCTAATTAAGCTGTTTTCTTCTACTATATTTTATTTGTAGTTAAAATTTATACTACACACACACTCCAAAAATTCTCAAAATATTATTATATATTCATTGTCAAACTAGGTATACTAGGATTGTCAAATATTATTATTTTTTTATGAAAAAAATCCGTTGATGAGTTGGTGAACTTCTAGGTTGAAATTTAGACAATTTCTAATGTAAATTTAACCATATTTTTACTATACTAACTAAGTCCTACTCTCAGCAACCTTAATATGAATTAATAAAAATTAATCTAAATTGGTAGAAATTATCCTTTCGATTTCTCATCGCAAAAAAAACACTTAAACTAAAATACAAACCAATTAAATAAAATTAAAACACGACTAAATTGAAAATACAAAAGAATTTTTTTTCTTAAAAACTCACCTGAATTAAATTGAAATTTTCATGCGTTGATTTCAGCTTCCAGTTCGGCATTCGTCCCATGAGCTCCTCTCCCCTCTCTCTCTCTCTCTCTCTATCTTTCTCTTTATTTTCTTTCTCTCTTTTCTTTCTTCTCATCCTTTTATTTTTTCTCCACCTCTTTCTCTCTTCTTTCCTTTTACGAAAAAGTGAAGTCTTCTTTTTTTTAAAAAATTTTATTTTATCAAAAAGTGAAGAAAGCCTTCATGAATATGGTGGGAGAGTGGGGAGGATAGAGCCCCCACGTAATTCTCTCTTTTCTCTTATTATTATTATTATATTTTTTATTTTATTTATTTATTTATTTTTTATTGAAGTGATTGTTAACTCTTCTTATTCACAAAGATTTAAGAAGTTTTGAAATTAAATTTAAGTTACTAATTATCCTACTAATTATATTTATGTACAAAATAAAATATAAAAATACATAATGAGGGTTTTGAATTGAAATGTTACAAAAAAAACCTCGCTCCCACCCCCCCACCTCGAGATATTATAGATTATACATTCCTCAAACTAAAAAACAAAGAAATTCACTCTAAAAACAAGCAGTGTTAATCTCTGCCGCATCTTTATAATTATGGGACAACCTCAAAGCATAGACAATGGTCTTCACTGCATGGCCGCACTCTTTGCAACCTGTGATTGAAGGCCCTCCTCCCAGCTCTCTCCCAAGTAATTGTGATCCCAAATATCAATCCAGGCTACTGGACTCTAAAAGCCCTGAAAAAATCTATAATTTGCTTATAGGTGTCTTTGTCCACCTTCTTAAAAAAGTAAACATTAGGGGCTTATTTGGTTGGCTTGTTTTTTATTTTTAATTTTAGTGAAAATGGAAAATAGGCTTAAAAATGCATTTGGTATGCATTTTCTGTTTTCATTTTTAGAAAATGTTTCTTCAAAAGGGTTGAAAATTGAAAACAATATAATGTTGTTTTCAGCATTTTTTAGGAGAAGTGAAAATGCAATAGTATTTTTATAAATAGAGGAATTTTCCATACTTTCAGTGTTTTGATTTTTTCCCTTCTCTTCAATCCTCTTGGCATTGTCGTTGATAATTACTGATGTTACCTTCTTTTCGTCATAATTACTGATTGAAATGTCGCCTTCTTCTCACCAACAATCATTGAAAATCATAGACCCTTGGTTCTTCTTCCTCTCCTTGCAATCGCCTTTAAGCTTCGCCAAATAGCATGATCTCTAGCATGAGCAGAAAGAGAAGAGAGAGGGAGGTTGTTGCCATAGGAGATGATCATGACGCTGAGAGTGCTTGTCCCATCGCATCAGCGACAAGGAGCACGATGACACCCCTTGGAAAAAAAGCTCGTGCTGTCCAAGGACCAACCAAACTGTTCTTGAAGAGAGCTTCAACGAGCACAACTTTCAATCTTGTAGTCACTAATATTATCATCATCAGCATTATCAGAGCAATGGACACTGATATTTACTATTGTCGGCCGTAACTTCATCTTCACCAACGGGATTTAACCATTAGAAAGTTTGGATAGCTTCATCATGCACGGCCAGGGATTTGGCAGAAGGGATGAACAGTGAAACGTAAATTTGTATTTTGGTCCCTAATCTCTTGTTTATTATTAAATTTGATCCCTAAACTCGATTTCAATCTCTAGAATTTTAATATTGTATAATTAAACTTCTATAAAAATCTGAAAACTCTAATTCAATTAAATCGTTATTTTCAATTTACTAAAAATAAGTAAACAAAACGCATATTCATTATTTTAATTTTATAAAAAGAAAAATAATAAATCAAACCAAACACATTTTTTAAAACTTAAAAATTTAAAAAATAAAATCATTTTTAAAAAATAAAAATAAACAAAGAAAAGAGAAAACATTTCACAAACCACAGGGCTTTCTTTTATTTATTTTCTGACGAGAGGATGGAAAGAACATACCAAGGGAATGCATGACACGCCTAATCTGGTCCATATCAGTCTACCCAAAAATAAGAAGATTATCCGCAAACATCAGATGAGGTATCCTGGATCCTCCCATATTAGCCCTCACAGGCTTCCAATGACCTAAAGGAACCTTCAACCAAATAAGATAAGTCAACTTCTCTGTACAAAGAACGGGGATGTAATCCCCGACTAACACCACCACCAGTCTAGAATGATTCAATAATATTACCATTACACAGGATGCTCACGTTCACATAAGAGATACACCTTATAATCACCTTAATGAGATTTCTGTCTAACCCAATCTCAGTCAGCACTCCATTTTTTTGTCACCCACGGTTTCAGCTTCAAATGACAGCCACATAAACGGTGAGAAAATACAAAAAGAGGTGATGGAACCGTGACGAGTTGAAGTTAATTTGCCACTAAATCTTTTTACTTTTTACGTCTATTCTTCTGATAAGTTAAAACAAAATAATTTTAACGTACAAAATAAAAGAAGTAAAAACTTGAATTTTTGGATTTTTTTTTTTTTGCGTGTCCGAATCAAACAGGTCCTTAAACCTCATCTAGAGATTGCTTTTCCACTAACCACCGGAGAAAATGAAAATAATGGAATTATTAAATGAATTTGAGTCATTTCACTATCATGGCTGATGAACGTTTGCGTCAAGCTTGGAGAAATAGAAATTTCAAGTTTACTAATTGGTCCTCAAGAAAAAGGGAAAAAAAATTTCATTAGAAAAATGTTCTCGAAGTGTTTTGTCCATCATAATCCTTCTTCGTCATTAGAAGGCTGTAGAACGGAATCCATTAGGGTTAAGATCTAAATCTCATAAATGGGACCCTTTTCTTGAAAAAGCATGACAGGCCTTCCTGTATTTATTTTTTTTTAAATAAAGTTTTATTAATTATATTTTATAAAAAATAAAATATTACAACACGTGAAGTGAACAAACGCTGTCCACGTCATAAATTAGCCGTGATTGATATCAAAGAGAACTGCAGAGAATATCCCTTCAAAAATCGAACGGACGTTTAATCCATGGCTGGAGACGAGACGAGACCAGCTACCTCATTTCGGCCATCACCTCGAATAGAATCAAAAACAGCGACGGTGCTACAGTTATCCTGACCTGAACAACTCATCCTTCTTATCCATAACGATTAATTAACGTACCCTCGCATTCTTCGGTGTAAATCTTTTGGCTCTTTATGGATTACAAACCCAGATTAAGATGGCTATAATCCTATTTAGAATATAAAATTAACTGCAATTTGAGGGAAGGCATGGCCAAGAATTATATATTTGTTGCTTGACAATTGACAGAAAATAGAATAATAAAATGGTTAACCTCACCAGTTGTTGCTTGGGCGGGAGGTGGACGACTGATCGAACAATCCTTGATGGAAGAGTATGATTATTAAATATTAAGGACGATTAGAATAAAAATTTGATTTTGACCTTTAATTTTTAAATCTGGATATGCATATCTGAATACGTCCCCACCACGCCTCATGCACAGCTCGTTTTGCCTTCCAAGATAGAAATTCTGACTTCTGAGCTGATGCTCAGGAAATGCATCGGTTCATTTTGTTTGTTGTTTGTTTTTTTCTCAAGTGTCTATCTACAAAACAAAAATGAAACAAATGCCACACGGCCAATCCGTGAAAGTTCCAATCTCGATCTCTTTGTGGCCCATCAACTTATGGTCTTGCGAGGCCCAATACAAAGGCGCCAGAAGAATTAACTAGCTGTGAAATTTAGGAGGTATTTGCAAATGCTAGAACTTACAACTTTTCAATTTTTTAATAATTGAAAAGTGATTATAGTGCTTGTAAAATTATTTTTATTTTTTGTTTTATTTAAATTAAGTTGTTAATAATGAAAAAATTTGAAGTAGGGAAGAGGCTACCTCTAGTTTTTAATGATAATTTTGTAATAAAATCAAAACTGTTTAAATTTATTTGAACCCTTCTACTTTCAAATTTTTTTATTATTTTCACATTTACCCCTTTCTCTTCTCTTCTTCTCTCTCCACCCATTGCCGAACAGGCCGCCACCACCATCGTCGAACAGGTTGCCCTCTCTCCCCCTCCCCCCTCTAGCCACTCAAGCCCCCCTCCCATGCGAGGGGGAGCTCTATTGCCGTTGCATGCGGCGACAGGGAGGAGGGTGCACGTGGTGACAAGGTGATCCATTGCTATTGCGCACGGCAACGGGGAGATCCATTGTTACTGTATGCGCCCTGTCGTTGCTGCGCGTAGTGATGGAGAGATCCGTCGCCACTATGCGCCCCCCGTCGTCGCTGTGCACAGTGACGAGTAGCTCCATCTCTGCACACAACACCCGGCAATCGGCAGGGCAGTTGGAAGGAGAGAGAGAGAAGAGAGAAAAAAAAGAAAAATTGTAAATGATGAAAAAAATAAAATAAAATAATTATATATAGGAGTAAGATAGTATTTTTTATTCTAAAAGTTTCTCAATAATCACTTTACAAATTTATCTTTTAAACCCTTTTTTGCTAATTTTGAGAGTTCTGTTTACACATTTGTAAACACCATTTATTTCTGATTAAAATTTGATTTTACTCACTTTTTATTAAATATATTCACTTAATCTGGAACCCCGGTTTTGACCCAATCCAAGGACATCGTGGTTGAATTTAAAAAAATATGATTAAAAGGAAAAAGAAAGGATGCCAAAAATGCCAAGAAATGGAATAAAAAGCATACATGTTTAGTGCTTGCTTTAAATAAATAACCAGACAAATAAAAAAATTGACTATTTATTTAATTTTAAGGCAAGCTTTTTAAACAAATTGGGATTTTCAAATAAAGACCGACTTAACATTTTCTACAAGCTAAAGAGGAAATCAAATGCCATAGATTATTGATTATTGTAGCTATAGTTTCATGAAAATAGTCCCCTCTCTCGAAGGGTTTCCTTTTTGGGTCTGAATTTTGTCACTCCACTACTTTTGGGCCTAAGCCCTGAACTGGTTCGAAGGGCCCACGAGAGAGGTTCCTAACCGGGTAGCGTACATATCCAGCGAATGGGGAAATCTCAGCGAACGCAATTGACTGGTTAAAGAAGAGCAATAAAGAGAGAAGCGGCGAACAAGAAAGGGGCGAAAGCTAAAGCAGAATGGATCCAAACGCTCTGGCAAAGGCCTTCGTCGAGCACTACTACACCACTTTCGACACGAATCGCCCGGGACTCGCTAACCTGTACCAGGATGGGTCTATGCTGACTTTCGAGGGTCAGCAATTTCAGGGCGCTCAGAACATCGCTGCCAAGCTCGCCAGTCTACCCTTCCAGCAGTGCCAGCACAGCATTACCACCGTTGATTGCCAGCCTTCCGGCCCTGCTGGCGGTATGCTTGTCTTCGTCAGCGGCAATCTCCAACTCGCGGGCGAACAGCATGCCCTCAAATTCAGTCAGGTGTCTCTCTTCAAACACGTCTTGCGCTCATGTGTGCTCGATTAGATGCGCGTGTATATATAGTTATTATAATGGGCATTCTTCGTGTGCGAATTATGCGTGTTTTGCTTATTTAGCACTTTGGGGTTTGATAGGTTTATGTTGTGGTTAGTAGGTACTGTTTGGTGGATCTGATGTTGCATTTAGATTATTAGACAGATTTGCAATGCCATTAGTTAGTTGTTAGGTCTTGTATGTCTACGATGTATATTTGTTTTCATTTAGATTATTAGACAGATTTGCAATGCCATTAGTTAGTTGTTAGGTCTTGTATCGTCTACGATGTGTATTTGTTTTTTTCTTTTCTTTTCTTTTCTTTTTTTTTTTTTAAGATTTCTCTTTGCACTCGCAGAATAATGACTTGAATAGTCAGAAGCTCGTGCATTTAAAGTTTGCTGATGGATCCTATGTTTCTAAAACCTTCAGTGTCTTTCTTTAGGTTTAACTTTTTGGATCCCACTTTTTCTGGCGGCTGGATCCTTGATTAATTCAATATGAATCACCAAGAGCAATCATACATTTGTCTTAAAAATTTATGGCCTTGACATGAGATCTTGATGGGCTATCAACTGACATTTTTAAGAACTTGAAGACTCTTGCTCGTTGGATGTCCAGCTATATTTGTTGGGCACTTGTCCCACATCTTTCTCAAGTGTATAAATGGGTCAAAGTCCTCAACATGGATTCCGATGTGTCAATGTAAGATAGGTATAATCATTCTCGTGTTCCTTGGAAATTACAACTAGAAGCATTGAGATTGGTGTCATTTTCTATATGGATGCATCCCTAAGGTTCACATGCTTGCTAGGCGATTGATCAAAATTTTGCTTCGTGATTTAGACAGTAACCTCAAGAAATTACCAGAGAAACAATGGACTCCATTATTAATTTGTGCTGAGACATATTGCATGTCCTTTAGCTAGCATCTGAAGCAAGTAGATGTTTGGAAGACTAGATCTTTCATGCAGTTTGGTTTTCCTCTAAATTGTATAGTGTTGATTGCCTTAAACTTCATTGGGGTGGGGCTTCTATTTCACTTTCGAATTCTGCTTTTAATAGAAAGAAATATAATGGTTGTTTTTTAGTTTTCTGTTTTTTCATTGGATTTCTTTGTTACCAAAATCTCTTTCCTAAAAGCCACTTCTAAGTAAAGCAAAATGAAACCATGGCTCAATTAGCCAATTGTATGTTATGTCACCACAATGTCTCACTCCTTGATATTGCAATGAGAATCTGACCTTTGGATAGCTGGATCTCTTGCTTAAATTATCTGCCTGTAGGTAACAAGGATGCACAGGTAACCTCTCTCATGCTTATATCATAAGTTTATAAAACACAGCTTGCTGGGTAAAGGATGATGTCATCTGGAAGATGTTAACTCAGTTGGTACTGAATGTGGAAGCATGAACCGGTGATATAGGAGATAGTGCATACGATCTTTCATTTTATACCCCTTGTGCAATGCTGCTTGACCATCCGTCTTCACCCTAGACCTTGATTATTAGCCTAAACCTTCATAAACTGTTTTACAAGTACCTTTGCTGGCAGCTATGAACTTGATTATGTGGAAATGAATTTGAGTTCTTGGTGGAGGTCTTATGAACATTTCATGAGCATGCAATATTGTGGTTTTGTATATCCTTTTTAATGAGATTAACATGTACAGTCAATTGTTTTGACTTGTTTGCTTAATGTCATTTCTCATTTTAAGGATTTGTGGTTAGTGCTGTTTATTCAATGGTCTTAAATTCATTACACATCGCAAGGAGTGTAATTTTCTGACATTTCTTTCCTTAAGAGTTCTAAAGATTCTTCTTTATCCCAGATACCAGATTTCTTATCAGAAAACATGTCCTTATTTTCTACTTGTAATGCCCTAAATATGTATTGCATGGGGATTTTTAAGTATTTTATATCATCTGGATTGCATGCAAGAGATGTTCCATTACAAAATTTGTCCTGTTTTGAGAATCCCTTGTTCTTGTGGATTGTTTTTGCTGCACCATTGCTGTAGTGGTTTATTATATCATCATAGTGTAAGTTCTTACTGTATCTTCTATCTTGTGCTCTTATTCAACTTGTGCTTATTTCTGACATGGACAACAGATGTTCCATTTGATGCCAACGCCACAAGGGAGTTTCTATGTGCAAAATGACATTTTCCGCTTAAATTATGCGTGAAGAGAGTTGGCTATTTTGGAATTCAATAGAGGTGCTTCCGATTGAATATCCGAGGCAGTGGAACTAGCTTTCAGACTATAAGCAGCTATTGGCAGTTGAAAGAAAGATGTTGAATTAACATCTTTTGCTTCTCTGTTTGCTTTGCCATCAGGAGTTGTTAAATTCCTGGACTTTTTGTTGTCATTGGATCGATTGAAGAAAGACTTGAATCCTGCCATTTTAAATGTTTGTGCTATTTGGTTGTGTATTTTAAATATTTTTGCCAGTTTGGTTATTTTCGGGATGTTAAACAATTCAAGCCTTCTCTGTGTTTGTGTGTGTTGTGTATTGATTCTATTCGTTGAACTTTCACTGGCGAATTCTTATGACTTTTAACGAAACGGATGATACATCATTTTGATGATAATGCTGAATGATGTGTCCTTTGGCTGTTTTGTCAAATATTTATCCGTAGAGCCAATGGTGCTTGTTACTTTTTCTTTTTCTTTGTTTTGGTAAAGGAGTCTTTCCACCGAGAGAGGTTCGTCATTTGGCTTTAATTTATATATGCTCTAGAAATTGAATAATGAAAACCAAAACCAGCATTTTGATCATCCACTCACCATATCCGTGGGTCAGGGGCGTAACCATGGTGCCTCACAGGTGTCGAGGTGAACTCGTTCCTAAAGGTTAATTTTTAATAATTTACATCTGCCAGAAATTGCCGAATAAAAATTCAGAAACCGGTGGCTTGATCAAGAGGGTGTCTATCTTTTACTTTATGAATTGAAAAAGCCAAAAAAAAAAAAAATGAGGCATCAGATTATTGATTAGGTGAAGCAACCATACAAGTTCTTTATTGTTGAGTTTCGAAAGCTATCTCTCTTGATTTTCTCCCACATAAGTCGGCGATAAATTACTAATAATATTTCTAAATAATAACTATATCAAAAACAAGGCATAAAGTTTCCATATCATGCTGCATCCCATCTCATTGAAAGGGCGCATGTGAAAAGGTGTCTACTGCAAGGAATTGCTTGATTCGCTAACGCTTACTTTTGACTTTTCCCTCCCGGACCTTGTCATCCTTTCTTGTCTCTTCCTCCCTTTGAGGGACCTCTCTTGCCTATATCCTTTTGCCTTTAACACTCCTTCGCCGCGCTGTTTCCATTTCTTCAGTTCTCAGTTTCATTTAGGGCGAGAAACTACAGAGAGCGAGAGAAAAGATGTCGGACTGGGGGCCAGTGTTCGTGGCGGTGGTGCTGTTCATACTATTGACACCGGGGCTGCTGGTTCAGATTCCGGGTCGCGGACGTTCGTAGAGTTCGGCAACTTCCAGACGAGTGGGGTATCCATACTGGTCCACTCCATTCTATACTTTGCTCTCATCTGTATCTTCCTCTTGGCCATTGGCGTCCATGTCTACGTCGGTTGACGAGGAATCTCCCCACCAAAAAAAATTGTCAAATAGCTCAGATTTTGAGATTTCATACTATTTTATTTCTCTGATATGTAATTTTCCCCCGTAACATTATGGTGTTGTTTCAATGTCTTATTCCGTTTCCTTTTATGCATTCGTCGTATTGAATGCTTTCTTAATTGGGTAATTCATGGTTGTTTGGTTTCCATTGTTGGAAAAGAAGAAAAAGAAAATACCTTTTTAATATGGTTTTATCAGCGTTTTCGTTTTGCATTACACTTGTTTTGTAAATCAATTGCAACGGTTGCAACATCCAATGTGCAAAGTAAGGAGTACAGCTAGAAACAAAATAATTTGTAAAATTTATGAGTGTTGTGATACTAATTTCATTAATTTTGCATCATCAGCAGGGAAAGACATTTGGTTGATGGTTCTGTCTACGTAATTAAATTAATTTTCATACCCAATCAGTGAAACCCGTTCTAATGGATCAAAAAAATAGAAAATTAACACGATCATACTTTAACATTCTCAATAATACCTTTCAATACATTAATAATTTAACATTCACAAATGCTCCTTGCTTCTTGCCATCTATGGCATCCTCAGCCTGTTATTAATTTCACATCCACGTCTACACCGCCGGGTAATTTTCCTTCATTTTCTCTCTTCCCTCATCCGGATGCTCTAAATCTGGTAAAACAGAATTTTTTTTTTTTTCCATATGAAATTTTGCAATATGAAGGGCGTGAAGGGGCAGAGTGAAATGTAAGATTTCTAATCTCAGATGCACCTTGATCACTCACCAATATCGATCCTGTGACAGCTTGAAACGAGATCTATTCCGCGCGAAAGAATCTTATCATTTTAATGTGTATTAATAGGATATGTTTAATGACCAGAGGATATGATTTGTGAATATATTTTGGAACAAATTTGGCAAGGCAATCAGATGGGTGACATATACAAATACAGCAGCTCTTTGTTGTTGTGAGTTAGCGAAACCACCATCTGGGATTTGAAATTTGGGCTTGCTCATGATTGGATTACAAGTGTATTGCACAGATGATTAATATACAGTTCTGAATTTCAATCAATTTTCAGACGTATTACAGCGTAGTCTGATCGATGGATCAATCAATATTGGTAGGCAACTACCGTAGCATTTGGAAGTTGGATGTAAATGGTCTGACATCATCTATGTAGCTAATCAATTTTTAAGCTGTAAACACAGAGCGTTGAAGGCTTTTCACAAAATTTAGAGACATGTTTCTTTCACACAAACCAAAACATGCACGAGAGGGACCGCATAATTTCGTAAAACAAAAGCCTGTACTTTCATTCATTAGATCGAAACATGAACAAGAGAGAACATTTAAGAAGAAAACAATCGGGTGAAGTAGGTTCGGATGGGTCAATAAGCGTGTATGTGGATGCCAATGGCAACAATCAAGATGGTGTATATACAAAAGTATAGAATTGAATGAACCAAGATTGAAATCCCACTCGTGTACATGTTCCCAAACTCTATCACCCTTGTTCTAGCCGGCAGCTGGAACAAGAGCCCTGGTGACAGAAGAATGAACAAGCCCACGGCCACCACCACTGGTCCCCAGTCTGCATTCATCTCTCTCTGTCTCGCTCTGAAATTAAGGATGTATGGCTCTGATATTACTCTGCAAGTATGAGTGAGAATGAGAAGAGTAATGAGGGCAGCAGACAAGTAAGAAGAACGTATGGGACTAGTTTTATTAGCAGTGAAGGAGAATGAGGCCACAAACTTGGCAAGAGAGTAACATAATGGGCACAAATGGGAGGAAAGGTATTTGATATGGTGGAACTTGCTTTATGATGGAACTCGAAAGAAGCCAACTTTTTCTCCACAAGCTTCTAATAATTGCCTACTCGACTGCTTCTCCTTTTTTTCACTTTTCTTTAGAAATAGATGAAGGTGGGGAGGCTTTAAAAGGAGATCATGAAAGAGAATTTCCGTTGGAAAATAATAGAAAGGAAAAATAAAACAATGAGGAGGTGTAAAGTGGGAGGAAGTAAAGCAAGGTGGGTTAGGAATTAATGCTTACACTTTGGATGTTCTTCTCAGGACGGAGGCTAAACGTGGCTCGCAGACGCGGAGTGCACGAGAGCAGAAGTTTTGTTGTCTCTAAACCCAAGAAGTATGTTCTAGGAAAAACTAAGAAGAAATCCATCTGCTCTATTTTGAGCTTGCAGAAACCATTCCCATGTTTTTAGCCCCCGGACAGGAATGTATTTGGCTCTTGCATGTGATAAGGCAAGAAAGATAAAGAATGAAAATAATTTTTTTATTTATTGTTTCATTTTCCTGTTATTTGAGAAGAAAAGAATTTATTGATATTGGGGCTAAGCCCAAAAGATAATATACATACAACGGTTGCTGCACTCTATAATTCAGTAGGTTCGGCTCCAGCATCGAACTGAGGCGAAAAAGATGGTGACTCACCATGATTTGTTGGTTCTGTCCCAACAAATAAAAAAAGGCACAAAATAAAAGAAAAAGGAGACTTATTAATTGACATTGATTGTGGTAAGGGGGATTCACTCCATGTGTATTTTCTAGGGTCTGCCCCCCCGCCTAGTGGATTTTTAACCTTTTCGTTGTGTAGTAGGAGAAGTTGGCCCCGGCTTTCATGGATGTTGGTAACATTGTTAATAAGTTAAATTTTAATTTAAATTTAATTTGAATTTGATTTAGATTTTAGATTTAAATTTTATTAAAATATTTAACAGATTGGATTTGATTTTAAATATTTATAAGTCAAATGAAATAAATCAGATATAAAACTAAGTAATTCGAATTATAAAAAATTTAAATCTAAATTTTAAATAATATTTTTGATTAAATTAATAATATTTTTTAATATATAAAATATTAATTAATTCAAATTTATTGATATTAAATTGAAAAAATTCAAAAATCAATATGATTGATAAAATAAAATTGTACAACCTAAGTATAAAAAAGTTATATTTTTTTGTTATATTAAATTTTTTTAATCGTATTTCAAATTATTTATCAAATTTAAATATGAATTAATAGTCACAAATTATATAAAATTTTAAATTAAAATTAAATATATAAATAGATAATCACATTTAAATTTATCACGTATAATCCCATTTTAACCAACGGGTAGTCTTAAAAATTGAGTAAACTAAACAATGCGGGTTAAGTTAAGCCCCACGTGTGTCTCGGGCCCAATATTGACGAAGGGGCTCCATTGGGCCCAGCAAACGCGGCGCTGCAGAGATTCAGGTTTCATCAACTGGAGGGGCGGGATAATTATTTTTACTCTCGGTAATTTCTGGCCTGCCCAAAATGAGGTATTTGAATTAATTATTCTTTTTAAATGTTATTTAATTTCACTTGATGTCATTTGTGCTCTTTTGGCGCAGGTAATTTCATATCATAACAAACCAGATCTTATTTGCGTTAAAATATTTTGAAAATTAAAAGCCTTTGATTTACAACTATCAACTCTGTCACATAACAGTTAAAAAAAAAATGTTGATCTTTTCATGGTTCATGCATAGCTTCATCTGTTGTTTTCTGCTCTGCCTCTGCGTATGTCTTGAGGACAAAGCTGCCGACCAAGCCGACGAAATGCGCCACGTGTAGGACTTAGAGCGTGTGGCGAACTTGGAGAAAAGGCGTTGAATTCGATACTCCCCTTGTTGTCTCCATCCCAAGCTCCTCCTTATTTTCTACCACCTGTCTTTCTTCTTGTTGAAGTCTCATTGATTTGTTTGTGTGCCCGTGCGAGTTAATTTTAAATTACAAGAGGAGTGAAAAAGAGAGAGGATAAGGGCAGAAATTAATGGGGTCTGGGGACTGGGGTCCGGTGGTGATAGGGGTGGTTCTGTTTGTGGTCTTGACGCCGGGGCTCCTGTTTCAGCTCCCAGGAAAAAACAGAGTGGTGGAATTCGCCAACATGCAGACCAGCGGCATCTCCATCTTCGTCCACAGCATCATCTTCTTCGGCCTCATTACTATTTTCTTAATTGCCATTGGCGTCCACATCAGTTCCGGCTAAACCAACCGAATTCATATGGCTCCTTTTTTTGTCTTTCCAACAGCTTCATGTTGGAGCCTGTAGAGGGGTTTCTGTATTCTATTCCCCTGTGCTTTTTATCGAGTTATAACCTGTCACGGTCAAAATGTCTTTTCTATACTTTGTAATTTCTATTGCACCAACTGGTGAATTCTGTCATTTCTGAAGAGTTTGAGATAGGAAATTTGCTCATTTTCTTTTTCGGAATTCTTTTCTTTTCTTTTCTTTTCTTTTTCGCTTTGGTATTTGGTGTGCATCAGTGCTAGAGCTACTGTCTTCAGTGTATTGTTTTATCTGTAATTTTGTGTGGTTAAAATATTTTCACTTCGATGCTTTCCTAACCATTCAAAAGAACACCAGTATTTTGCTAAACTTGCTAGGGAAAGATATTATTCATTGACAGATGTACGAAAATCTAGGACAAGAATTGTTAACAACTTACCCGCTTCACCCAGTACAATTTGAGCAGTTTGTAGGCTGAAAGGAGTGGGGATGGAGAATGGATGAAGAATAACCACTCGCTGAAACTGATCCTGTGACGCCAAGAATCTCAGTTCATGTCATCTTTAATGTGTATTATTGTTTATGTTTTCAGAGATATAGCCAGAGTATACGATTTGTAAATCTATCATATTTTGGATTTAAATTGGCAAGTCAATCAGATGGCTCACATGTACAAACAGTAGCTTTTTGTTGTTGTGAGTTGGCAAAACCACCACCTTCACCTGGGAATTCAAATTTGGGTTTGCTTGTGATTGGATTAAAAGGTATAAAATTCTGAATTTGCATCAATTTTCAGACGTGTCAGAGTATGGTCTGATTCGTGGATCAATGGCAGCATGTAACTAGTGTACCAATTGGATATAAATCAATGTTGATATTCATCAGTCTTTAAGCTGTAGAAACAGAGCGTTGAAGCTCCTTAAAAACTGCAGAAGCATGCTGTAATTGGATGCCAATGGCACCATCTAAGATGGTGTACATATTGAGTGAAGCAGGATTAAAATCCCACTCGTGTACATGTTCCCAAACTCTATACCACCCTCGTCCTCTCCGGCAGCTGGAACAAGAGCCCCTGCGACAAAAGGCTGGACAAGCCCACCGCCATCACCACTGGTCCCCAGCCCGCATTCATCTCTCTCTCTCTCTCTCTCTGAAATTAGGGATGTATTGATTCGATATTAATCTGCTATTATGGGTGAGAATGAGAAGACTAATGTGCCAAGCAGATAAGTCATAAGGATCTGTGGAACAAATTTTCTAAGCAGAGAAGGAGAACAAGGACACAAAACCCAGACGAGAGTAGTATAAAACCCTCCAGATTGAGTTCAACGTTAATGAGTAGATCATGTTATTCTTGCATAGGTTGCGCTTGGAATGTGAGTTATTGATTGACTCCATTTACAGGTTTTTTATTTGGCTTTCGCAATGGATTTGCTTCTCCAAATCAGGTTGGGCATTCAGGGGTTGGTGTGTTTTTGCCCCAAAACTGAATTTTGATGCCTGGATGATGCTTTTTTCTTGTATAGATTGCTAAAAATTAAGCTTCTATTGTATGGAGTTTGCTTTTTATTTTCATAAATCAATTGAATAGGTTTTACATTTTTATTAATGTATTCGTATTGATTATATTATTTTACGCAATAATTTACCTCAGACTAACCCTACTGAATCGCTTATAAGGGGAAAGGAACATGAGTAGTGGAACTTGCTTTATGGCAGCATTGGAAAGAAACCTTTATTTTCTTAATTTGGAAAGTTATTGCCAACGATGCCACCATTAACATTAAGAAAAGGAAAACAAAAAGAGAAACACATAAAGGGTCTAAAAGTCATTTTAAATTTGAATAACTTATAATAATATGAAAATTATCGACTTTAATAATTTATTAAATTAGACTTGTTATCTTAAAATACTCAATTAGTTTAAATTATTTAGTAACAATTTAAATATATTTTATATATCAATATATCTTATAATCACAATATGGGATATAACAAATTATCATAACATAAAGATTATAATTGGTTTCATTTGCTACGAATTTTTTAAAAAATGTTATTATTTATGATTCAAATGCCTTATTTTCTAATTATAAATTATATTTTAATATACTAATATAATATGAGCTGACTTAAACCGACATAAACCTCTGCACACGGGTGTTCAGTTCATAGATTTGTTCTCTCATTTTTCTGCCCAGAAGCCAGGCCGGGGCAGGGAGCCTCCACTAGTTTTTGACAACACAACATGTGAGAATGTCAGCTAGGTATTAAGACACCGATGTCTACGGTTCCATATGCATAATCTGGGCTATCCCAAGGTTGTCTTTTCTGGCTGGAGTCTGTGGTTTTATCGAGATTTACTCTCAATTATATCATATATAGACATGCTAGCTCCTGGATTTGCTGCATGCTGAGATAAAAAGGGCT
The DNA here is from genome assembly GCA_911865555.2 of Thlaspi arvense. Taxonomy (NCBI): domain Eukaryota; kingdom Viridiplantae; phylum Streptophyta; class Magnoliopsida; order Brassicales; family Brassicaceae; genus Thlaspi; species Thlaspi arvense. The sequence goes on from CAJVSB020000278.1 coordinate 43,129, forward strand.
AAGTAGCAAAACCACGTCGTACGTCATTTTAAAAAAATACTATTACTCAAACTGGCTTAGTTTTCTTATCAACTATTTTCCGACAGGGGCCACAAACAAATTTCACATGGAAATGGGGACGTCGCATAATTATCTGCCAAACAAAGACAATAATAGAACAAGACGCGACTTGGGTGATAATAAGGAAACCAGATTATTGATTGATAAAGGTCGACGTCACCATTCCCAAGGGCCAATCAGAAGATAATTGGATAACTTTCTTCCTTGTTTACGTATATGTCGATGCCCTCGTTTGACTTTAACCAAGTGACTAGTGGCATAGAGGCAACTATGCATATCAAAAAATACATTTTATGCGGATTACCAATCTTTGTTGGGCGCAGAATACGTACCTGTCCACCCTCCCGCCGTGTACATCATGAAAAATGCTAATTAAATATAATATTGCTAATCTGACGTTAATGTTGTTTGTCTGTGCATTCGATTAGAATAATGTTGTTTTGTTCGGACATCAACCGTACGTTGCAACACTGCAGCGGAGATTAAGATCCTTGCATGCTCTTGGAAGGCACAGTGGCAGAATCAAGGAAACCCAGCTGTCTCCTAGCTCGTCAAAATCTGTTTTTTTTTTTTATTTTATTGATATGCATTAAGTCTATGCGATATGTAGTGTTAAATTTGGAATTTCTTAGACATCGTTGTCTGTGTAGAAGTGCCACTACCAGCTCTTATACCGCAGTTACATCCGAAGAACATGAGCATGGTCCAACACTTCTACTGTTTTTGTCAAAGTTGTGAGAACAGAAAAGGCTGCTTGAATACAATGTTATTCACACTGTAATTCCAAATATATATATATGTGTGTGTGTGTGTGTGTGTAATATTCCTACTTTTGGGCTTTTTGGGCTTTTTTGGGCTTTATCTTATGTGACGAAATGGGTTTTCGAAGAAGTTTGACCAAACTAAATAACTCACTCTAAAAAGATCAAAGCACTTATTTTATTTTTTTTCCTTGAGCCGAAAGTCGCGTGCAGAATACATTGAACGTCCTCGTTTGGTGGCTCTTTTAGACTTGAGCAACAAAAGCCCCACCTTTCTCACTCTCAATCCTCACGTTAATTCTTTTCTTTGCCTACCTGATTTTCTGTATCACAGTACAAATTCCCCACGCATACGTATGCATCTATTTTTGCATCTCGCAAAGAAGAGAAGAGCACGTCGATGGATACGTGTAGGGTTGATGAAGAGTCCATCAAGCAAAATATTCCGTCTTTTGTTTGTGGTTCTCCCAAGTCCAAAAGTCCTGAATACAAAACCCAACCTTTAGACCTAATTTATGATTTCTTAAACCAATGAACTCATGACATGCAAACTTTTAACAGTACCCATCATGTGGGTGGAGGAGGATTCTTTGTATAGATGACGCACTTGGTTTACTTATTATAGATAATCACAAAAAATATTTTAAATTTCCTAATATACAAAACAGAAATATGTGAATTATACTCAAAAATATTTTTAAATTCAATAAAAGAATAACTTTACGAAATAAAAAAATTATCAAATAAATGTTAGGAACTGAAAATTATAATTAAAAATAGAAGGGATAAGAAAGAGATATAAAACTTTTAGGTAATTCAATATAACTAATTTACATTTATGAAATATAATAAATGAATAATATCTCTTAAAATATTTCTTAACAGTAATAAAGAGTTAATTGACAAAATTAGAATTGCAAATTTTTAAAAAATAAGTTTACGATGTCAACTTGTCAAGGTCAAATTTTTAATGCACGTTGTATGTTTTGTCCTCGTGAGACAATATGAACTTTTACTTTCCAAAGAGACTCTTTATATTTCAACAGACCCCTTAGATTTTTCTTTTTGAAGAAGTTCAGGATTAGCCAGATTGGGTTCATAGATGCAATTAACATTAGGCCGTCCAACTCTTTGATTAGATTGTCTTCTATTACCTCACCTCTCTCCTGAATTAATTTTTTTCATTCCCTATTAATTACTAAAATTAGAAGGTCGGTTTTGCAGTCTGAATATCATTTGTGTATGAATTATCGTTGGCAATTTTTTCTCAATTAACAATTTTAACAAATTAGATAAATAAATAAAGAAATAAATGGCCTAAATTAGATAGCACGCACATAGCTAGGCTCCATTGCGTGCCGCCCACTCTTCTCTCTCCTCTGTCAAACAATTTATTGATTTTTTTTTTAATGGAAGAATCCTTTCTTCTGCCTACGCGTACGCCTCGTGCATGTTTTGACTCCGCAGCAGTTATATAAAAGGAGTACCAGTAATCCATCATCCGGAGAACCTCATTCTTCTTCCCTCGAATCTAGCAAATCTCTCTCTTCCGCCATTCCTATAAAGCTGAATTGAACTGCAATCACCTATATTTGGAGAGCAAAAGTGACCAGACTCCGGAGAGATAGAATTTATATATGTATATGCATATATATCTAACTATGTCAATCTCAGACCCTTGGTCTGATTTCTAACAGTACCAGTTCCAAGAAGCGATTTTGGACACACCCCTTTAATTTTTTCTCTTCTTGTTGACGAAATCATGAGAAAGACTGGAGGTTTCAGGCTCGGACGCAAGTTCGTGAAGGTAGTCAAATGGAAAACAAAACCCAGAACTTATCAGAACCAAAACCCATCAAGCTGTAGGGTAAAAGCTATGTCGAAGATCTGCAATTGGGGTCGGTCTCTGATGCACGGAGCTAAAGTGCTCTGTTTTTCAAGGTCCAGTCCCGGGTACTTTCGGTTGGAACACGACCCAGTTGATCCGCACCAGGCGCCGAAGGGGCAATTGGTGGTGTACGTCGGTGAGAAAGAGGACGATGCGCAGAGGTATTTGGTGCCGTTGATTTACTTCAACCACCCTCTTTTTGGGAGCTTACTGAAAGAAACTGAGAAGGAATACGGGTTTCAATACGCTGGCGGAATCCAGATACCGTGTCGGTATCCGAGTTCGAAAATGTGCGAACAAGAATTGCCGCCACAGGCATTGGGGGCGGCAGTCGCAGGTGGTGGAGCTGGAAGCTCCGGTGTTTGTTGGGCTGACGAATCAGATGGCGTGATGGTCTCAGGATTAATTTTTTTTTTTTTTGCCTCTCTCTCTTTTTACTTGACATTAGGCGACTTCTTTGCTTTATTTTTCTTTTTCTTTTAAATGATTTTTGTATTGGAGAGCATTCAGTTGTAAATGTATCCAATTAGAGTATTTACTTTTTCTACTGAACTTTTTTTAAATTTCATATCTTTCCTCATTTGTTTATTTAACAATTAATATTTAATGTCTTCTAAGATATCACCGTAACACTTCCCATGGCGGAACATTTTTCAGAATAAATTGAATATCTAAAGCGAGGGGAATCAACCAAACACGCCAAAGGAAGAAGGATAGAAATTACAAAGAAATTAGTTTGAATGACCAAATGGAAACATTTTAAAGTCCTTTGCATTAATGTATGAACTTCAAATAATGTAAGCCATGTTTTAGTATGAAAAGTTTAAAATTTTATGATTTTATTAAAAATAAAAAAATCTAGGAATTTTAATTAAAGAATAAGTAATTTTTTTGTCAAAAAAAAATGCAGAAACTAAAATTTAAACCCAAAGGGGATGAATTTTTTTAATAAAATCTCCAAATCCAAATTTTTAAAAAAAACTTGGTACTCGTAATGGCCCAAAACTTTATTTTGAAAGCAGAAAAAAATATCTTTTTATAAAATCAAGAGTGTACTGAAAGAAATTAGATTTGTTTTGGGTGTTTTTGTAAATTTTGAAAAGTTTGGAGGCTAAATTGAGGGAAGGGGGGGAGTTAATTGAAAAAAATAAAAGATGTTGGGGCTGGACTGTGAAGGGGAGAAAGAACCTTTGGCTAGAAATTGGCCGAAGGCTTTAAAAGCAAAATTTGCTCAAATAGAAGCAAGACAACTTCTCATAACCTCAGATTTATATGTGAGGATGAGAGGCGAGCCTCGGGGTGTGTTCAATTTGAGAGTTTAAATGAGAAAGAGGGAGAAAGGGAGTTGGGGAAGGCCAACGGCACTGGATGGGTTTCTCTAAAAATTTTGGGTGTTTCGGTTGAAATTTCTTCTATTAAAGGCTACTAAGGAGCTCGAGGGCCATAGGATTCGATTTAGTAGGTCTCGAATCAATTGGGCAAGTTGATTTTTGCAAGATTTTTGGTTGTTGGGGTATCCGAGTGTGTCACCAGAACCCAAGTGTCACACTCCACCCCGTAACTCGAGTGAGGTGTAATAATGAAATAGGATTTAACAATCTCCGATACCCGAGATTCACCGGAGAAGGCTAAGCCTTATTCAACTATCGTACTTGCTAAGTCCTCTATATAACTCACATCCAAAAACTGAATAACATAACAAAATTTGACATATCGTAACTGGAGAATTAAGTCATTATTATAACTGAAAATATAATTACTTTATATAACTTCTTTTTTTCAAAATAAAATCTACATATAAGCCAATTATTTAATTTTTACTCCTCAAGTAACAACCCAAACCAGTTACTATTAACATAAGTGGAGCCCAACCTCTCTAGACTCGAAATGCTGCTGTGCTGGATGCACTTACAAGTCTCTACTGTTGAAACCTGAAAAATAAATAAGTGATAAGACTTGTGTCCCAGTGAATGGTCTTTCAACTAAAACCAGTAAAATAGGAATATGTTAAATAATACTATAAATAAAAGTAGTTCGTAAAACTGGTATAATTGATATAGAATATCACATTGTAAGATATCAATTTAGTGATCATAATCTAAAAATAAAGCTAATTCACCCGTTGAGCCTGCAGATCCAACCATAGCAAAAATGTCATAAATGAGTTAAGGATGGAAGCAAAAACATAATGACTCCATAAATAAATATAAGGTTTGGCGTGCACGTAAACATAGATATAACATAATAAGAATTCACTGGGTGCTACTAGTCATGAGACTTGTTCCATAGGACACCACCCCCATGGACGAACACACATAGTTTGTTGGTGTCGTAAAGCCCCATCGGACAAATAAATCATATAGTACTGTCACACTAACGTAGCTACCCAGCGAATTATCCAGGTGAATTACAAACATTCACATATATAACATACGACATAAAAATGAGATTTCTATTTCCATTTCACATAGCAAAATAATCACAACATATAAATAAAAATATTTCACAAATAAAACTTTTAGTTTTGAAATAAAACATTTATTAGTAAGAAATTATTACTTTTACTATTTTAGGAAAATCTTGAATTTAGGAAAAAGACCACTTACCTTTACTGATACTGTGTGTCCAGACTCAGTTCTAATGGTCTCACTGACCGGCCGATATATTTCTTCTAAAGTGTAACCACATACGCTATCAATAACATGCCAAAACTGTGTATGAATATATGAATATGCTAGTGCATACATGAGATATATTCCTAATTAGGCTGTTTTCTACCCTTTTTACTTGGGGTCAAAATTTTCACTATACTCATACTCCGAAAATTCTCAAAATATTAATATATACTCATTGTCAAGCTAAGTATACTGAAGTATGGTCACGTTCACAAAAAGAGTTATAATTATTTTTTTTATGAAAAATAAGTCATAGGTAAGTTGGCGAACTTTAAGGTTGGGCATTAGACAAATTTTAGTATAAATTTAGTCAGACTTTATTAAATTAACTTAGCCACCTTTTTAGCAAAATTAATATGAATTAATAGAAAAAATTAATCTAAACTAGTAGAAATTATTTATTGATTTTTTTTCGTCACAAAAATAGCACAAAAACTAAAATCTAAACCGATTAAATGAAATTAAAACACAAATAGATTGAAAATATAAAAAAAATTAATTGAAAACTTACTCATTAAAATTTTCCTTCGCCTGCATTTCATTCGCTGCTCTCTCTTCTTCCCGAGCTCTCCTTTCTCTCTCTATTTTCCTCTCTTTCAATCGGAGACATCATCCATCTCACGATCGGAACAATCCAGCCTCGTTCCATAGCTCAACTCCCCACATGTCGAGTCAAACAAGTAAATACATACGCATCCAAATCATGTCATGAAAATTGATAATAATATACTAATATGACTCACTGTCAGTTTATAAAACATATAACACATATCCCAAGTAAAAAAAAGTCGAAATACCATAAGAAACATAAAGTCCATCATGCTTGGAAAATATCATGTAAAATGCATGCATAGAGAGGGTATCATCACTCACAGTAATAGGTCGAGTCAAAAAGTAAAGTCTCAGGTCACCTCACCTAACTCGATGGTCCGGGTGTACCTCTGCTGACGAATCTATAATCAAACCACACAAAACCGTCACCATCGCCAAAGTCGGCGCAAGAACAAACTCAAAAATCTCAACCTAGGCTTAAATCTCAACCCAGCGTCTTAGCACGCATCTCGAAGCACCACCATTCATTGCTGGAACCCACATGACTCACTAGAACTCAACAATTTTGCTCAACAACCCCCCAAAATAATGAACTAGCCTCCCCAACCCTTGAACTGGAATGAACTGGCCTCCAAAACTTTCAAATCGGCCTAACCCGACCCAAAACTATCTCAAACTCAATCTCAATTTAATTAGCCACAAAACCTTAAAAAATGGATCTAGAAGGTCCAAAAACCCTAGGAACCAGTTTGAAACTGCTGAAAAGGCTTTAAACCAGCCTTATACCAGACCGAAAACCCTAATTTTAAGCACCGGTTCACCGTGAACCGGATATCCAAAAATCCCCAAATTACATGGGTAGCTAGGTTTCATCATGTTGAACCAAGAATCGGTCTAAAAATGGGTGAACCGGCCGCTGAAGGGAATCACACTAAACCAACCGGTTTACCTCGAACCGACCATCCAAAAATTTTCGAACCCCTTTGATCAGATAGCCCTCTTCCCAATGAACCAATAACCGGTTCAATTGCCTAAAGAATCGGCCTGAAAAGCCTCGAACCGGCCGGTCAAAGCTGGCCGGTTCACTTGCTCTAAGCCCTAACTCTTAATAATTAATTAATTACAGTTTATTCTATCCTTATTATCGCCCAATCAATCCTTATCCTGGTTACCCTTATTCTCAGGGATAACATATCCCAACCCTCATTGAGTTAACTCGGATGGGTTGACTTGTTTCTATCAACTCAGGGCTGAGTTGACTCTCCGAGTCAACTCGGCCCGGCCTTCCAGGCTTGCCAGGTCTGGGTCAGCCCGCAGCCTAGACCATGGATCCATCTCCCCTCCAGCCAGGCTGGCTCGGCCCAAGCTGGCTCGGCCCAATAGGACAGGACTTGGACCCTTCCGGTCTTGTTTTCCTCTCTCGGTAACCCAGGTCTCTGACCCGGGTGCCTGGAGCACCCTTCCACCACCGGAAAAATGGGAAAAATAGCTCAGGATTGGCTTACCTCACTCCAGAAACTTCTAGAAGCCGACGTCCTGAACCAAGCAAACCCTAGGAAGCTGAAAATCAAACAATCCTCCCGATCAAAGCCCAAAAACCGAACCAAATCCCTCGCGAACCCGTCAGACCGCCGGCCATTTCAACCCAAAATTCTCCCTCTTCCTCATACGATAGAAGGAAATGGTTAAGGGTTTATGCTCGCCTAGCTAAATAGGCCTAAATGGTGTGAAAATTCCAAGCAAAAAGTTTACCATTCGTCGATGCATGTTGATCTCTTAGGTCGGCGGCCGACTGCAGAATTTTTTTTTTTTTAGGCCATAACATCTGTGCTACTTCCGATATGATACGCTTTGTCGAGAGGTAAGATTCTGATTCTGATTCTGATACGGGATCGCAGTACGATATGTGATATGTGCTACCTCTGGCATAATATGTTATGTCGGGGGGTAAGATTCTGATTCCAATGTTGATTCTGGTTCTAATATGGGATCCTAGTACGATGTGGGATATCTGATTCTGGTTCTGATATGTGATACATTCTGATATTCCGACAGATGTTTGATTTTTTGATTCTGACAGTGCATATATGAAATATATGTGTTACCTAAAGCAAATGTGATTTTCCATAAAGCAAATGTGCTTTGAATGGTTACGATTCATGTCTCAGCAAGTCTAGAGTAGTACTGTTATTCACTAAGTTTTATACTCACTCATTTTTCCCCCACTTTCCATATTTCAGTTTTGATCGACAGCAGTAGCTTCAGCGACTATTTTTGTCACCGCTACACTGACTTGATTGTATAGACACTTTCTGTATATTTTCTTTTTGTACTCTAGAAGCTCCATGAACAACTCAGACGTGTTTTGTTTATATACTGACTATTTTCTGATATGAAATGCTATATCTGTTTTGTTCTAATTAGAGGCTTACTAGAGTTGGTAAGCTAGCCCTGGTGCCGATCACGCTTCCGATTTACCTTGTTAGGGGGAAAGGTCCCTGCGGCAGGATAAAATCCTCAATACAAATAAACAATTTCACCTTTGATGCTCATGTTCCCATATTCCATCACATGCAATCAAGCATTATACATGCCGTGGCTTGAAATTCTATTCATTACCTACAGAAGGCCACACCTTCTTCAAGAGAGGAATTCAAACTAAAAAGTTGAATCACTCTTACAAAGTATCAGCTCTAGAAAGAAAACTCCGTGAACAAGACCCTTTCTGTTAAATATGACCACTAAGTTACAAATTTGCTATCTTGTAAGTACAGTGGATCAAGTTATGCATTATTGAAAAGAAAATAAACAAAATCAAAGTTCTGACAAGGGGTGCATGACAGTTCAAAATCTTGTGACTAACCTCAATATACTATTGCTCTATTGTTTCTTTCTTTAGATTGTGGGTCATAATATTAGTGGGAAGAAGGAAATATTAATGGCAAAACTAGGTGGTTCAGAGTGTACTGAACAAAATATAGGAAAGTAAATGTGGAGAAGATGTAGGTACGAATGAAAGAGGAAATTCAACATGTGAAAAAAATTTTAAAAAGCCAACTTATCAGTAACACAAACGGTTGAACTGGTAATTTTGTGTCAAATAAGGGAATATAAGTACACGTACAGAAGAAACAACAGAATTATATCATACATCCCATATAGACAATGAACTTATCAGATGCTTGTGAAATATTCAGATAGTTTGCAAATGACCTTTGTTTTTCTTAATCTAACTCAGACAAATGAAACATGTCTTGCATCCAGGCAACAGTTAAAAATCTCCCAACAAGTTATGAACTCTGGAGGTGGAGGGGGCCCGTTCCAGGACAGTATGGTTCCCAGTTACTCTCCTCTGCGTTTGATGTAGTTGCGATGTAAGTTTAAGTTTTCAGGAATCAAACATCTAAAAAAGCACCCACGTTCACAGTACTTCAATATATAAAAACTATGAGACTGTGACACCATTCAGTTAAACATTAAGTAATAAAATTCTAACCAAGAAGATACCCATCTCTTTATAGGAGCCAGACTGTAGGAGAGAAGGCATAGTTGGCGTCCTTACAAATAAACAGAAAATTATAATTAATTCCCCTAACCATTCCAAAGACTTGTAGCATGTTTCCTGCTTTTCTATTTTTCTACAAAGCTCAAGCATTATGTTTGATCACCTGGGCTTTCAATTCAAAAAGCCCTAAAGCCAGGATATCATGTAACTTCTATCCTTCTAGGCCGGAAAGTGAATATACTGCAGCAAATATATTACGGCTTCTTTGCTTGCAGCGTTCTAGCCTAGAAGTCCAGAAGCTACAATATTTTGGCTCAAGTTAAAACTTAAAAACCAAATACATAATTGCATAGTCCCAAAGTTCAGGCAAACAGATGTCACACTAAAAGAAATCTAAATGCCTATTTGTTAGGCTAACATCTTGAAGTTAACTTCAATGTACTAGAAGTACAGATAATTATTCAATTATAAAGCTCAAAACATCATTTCTTTAACTGCAATACGTTTAACATTTCATATAATGCCAAAAATAAACGAGCTATTTGAAACTCAGTAAGCACACCAAGGCCTCCTGGATCAGAGAAGTAGAGAAAGTTCCAGTCATTGGGCACGCTGTCCACAATCTTCTCACTTCCTCCTTTCACGCCAATTTCATCGCCCAAAAGCACGGCATAAAATTTCTCCACACTGACATGCTCGCCAGCCAGTGTAATCCAGTTTTCGTCATCCCACTATTCAGTCATGTTTCCGGAACATAAAACCCATCTGACAAGTTGTTTCCGAAACTGCCTACAGAAGTTTTTCCAGAACACAGGCCCAATTTTTAGAAAACTAAGGAGAAGTTGTTTTCAGAATTTTAAGAAACTATTTTCAATCAAAAATCAAAATCATACAAAAAAACTAAAATTTTAAGATTTTCAGTGTGACAAAAAACCAAAACTAAGAACAAAACATAGAATACAAAGCCAAACTACGTTCAACATTAACCGAAGAGATGTAACCTGTTAATCTTGAGCCAATTTCGGGTCTGAAATCCCAGAAATTAAACTTTTAAGTGGACATTTTTTAACTTGCGATGCCCAAAAATAAATACGAAAGATCAAAAGAACTACAAGAAAGAGAGAGAGAAATTATTTGCACTCTGAAATGAACTTTAGTTTGTACTTTAGGCAAACCAGAACACGCATCTTGACCTTGGGGTGGTTGATTTTGACGATGGGCCTCAGATTAACATCATTACAGCATCATTGTACATAAACACAACTATGTTCTGAGATGCATGGCATACATCTGCCTGCAGTATTTCATTTCACTTCGATTACGGGAAAATAAAAGAAAAGAAATTTTAGTCTGCATAGTTCGACAAGAAAATCGTTTCTACCAGATGTCTACAGATTCCACACTCGTATGAACCGGCGACAAGAACCGCCCACCGCGTGCTGTTTTCCTCGGGTTCTTCAACCTCTCCAGGCATCCAGATCACCTGGTCCCACTGGTTCGACCGGCCTCCACAGGCAGCCTGCAAGCAGGAGAAACAACGGCAAAATCAAAGAAATCCCAGAAAGATAGCCCTTCATGGTGACTGGCAGATTGTAAGTGAACTGGATGGAGAGAGACAGAACGAGGGGGACGTATATAGAAATATGTTTATATATCTGAATATATATGTGTATGTGTGTGTGTGTGTGTGTGTGTATTCAGATGTGTGTGTGTGTGTGTGTGGGAGCAGTCTGAGAAGCCTTGCAGAACGAGAGAGTGACATGTGTCCAAGGCTAGTTGAGGTCTGGCCTTTGCCTACGGTGCTTTGTGAAATTTTGTGCATCTGATTTGTTCATTCATGGGTTACTGTTGACTTTGTGCTGTATGGGTCTTAACTTAAGAGGGACGTCTCCGCGCGAAGCGCTTTTGCTCGCTCTTCTATGTTTATTCCACGTTTGACCTGAAGGTGAAACTCTGATCATTTAGAAGGGAATCTAAATACACAAGTACTTATAAGAGGGTTGTTTTTAGTTTTCTTGGGAAGCACGCTGATTACGGTTAATTAGCTTCCGAAATTCATGATCAGTGACTATATATTGGCAATTCAGTATAATTAGACCTGGAAATTGCAGAAAAATTAAATTTGTTAATCACACAAATAGTCTACTATTTGTCATATTAACCAATGAAATAAAGTTGTTTCAATTTTATTGAAAAATTCTAGTCGTTGGGTAACATGTATTGATAGACTTTTCAAGATCTACCATGCTTGCTAACACAAGAAAGAAAGTAAGGACCTACAGTCACATTATTGTTGGGATAATCCTGGAAAAAATATCATAGATATCCTCTCATTCTGACAAGTAAAATCTCCTGTAAACCGCCATCTAAATTCCCGAGCGTGTAGAAAACTTAAAATCCAACAAATGGAAGCTTTCAATACTTCCCAAGCGACGAATGCCACTTTAGTTTTAACTGGTACCACAAAGGAGAAACGCCCAAAATCCCTCGAGCCAACCTCGGATCAAACACATCAAACTGCACCCGACTTAGGGAATCCAGGAGAACTTGGGAAGGTACAGCAGGTAAAAGCACAGGCCGAGCTTCTGCAGGCACAGTTCCAGCCAATTCACGAGCCTTCTTTATGTGTGCATTAGCTACAGAAGCCATCTCAAAAACTGCATCAGACAGAGCCCCCCGATCATCCACTCGAATCTCTGGCTGACCTCCCCGATTCTCCAATAGCCCGTGTTTGCTTGCAACATCAGCTGGTATGTAGGAAAACAGACGATTCCGACTAGCATGGTATGGCAGTGACTTAATCAGCAAAAGGAGGCCACTAGCCTTACCAATATGTGAAGCCGCATGGTCAGCAACAGTGGACGTGATTCCACCTGACTGAAGGGTTAAGTACAACACAGTTGACACGGTGTCCTCCGCGTATTTCTCCAACTCTTCAGTAGTTTTGGGGATATCACTAACTTCTCGTTGGGCATCTTTGATTCGAGCTTCGATGGAACGCTTCAGCCAGACCTTGCTAATTCTGTGCTCTGATATTATTGACGAAAGGGCCTGAGCTGTTGGGTGCTCGATTAATTTGTTGGAAAAGATCTTATCTATAGTTTCTTGCCACCAGAGCAGGCGCATGAGGCCAATTTTGGGATCGGAAGCAACATCCATGGCTCTAGCTGTTTCAACATTGAAAGCACGGAGAGCAAATGCAGCCTTCCGCATCTCCAAAGGAAGTTCAAGAAGGCAAAGATAATGATGATAGTCATAATTCCGTACTTGCTGTACACAATAGGAGAGAGCTGCCCGTAAGCCACCCGAAGCAGAACCACTCATGGAGTCCCTACCTTCCTGCTGCAAAAAATAAGCTGCATAAAAAGTGAGTTATTTATCAATAGAATGGAAACAGTGAAAAAAGAATACCAAAATAAAAGAAAAACAAGAATGAAACCAGAAAATTTATTGCCCAGGAATCTCCAACTAAAATAAGAAAGAAGATTCCTCTAAGCTCTGCAACATTTAGTACACAAACCAACTGCTACTCCAGTGAAAGTATAACATCCATTTGAAGAGGAATGTCGTGTTTCTACTTGTATTTGTTGCATACTCAGTTCTTTCCTGTTAAAAATTTGTTGCGCAAGCATATCTATATGTTCAATTCATATTTAACATTTAAAATGTACTTAGAACCCAATAGATAATGCCCACAATATTTTCAAATACATTTAAGCCTCCATAAAATGACATCTAGTGCTTGTTCCCTGGGATGGTGAAATGCTACCAGAAATGACAACCAAGTCCTCCATGATAAGCAGGAGACAGTCAATTCAAGATTATCAAGTTTAAGGAAGCCTTTTCCTTAAATTGCTAACCAATCAATTTTGTAAGTGTTGGGGGAGGAGGCAGGGAAGGAGTTGAGCAAGTATGATTTTAATTTACTATTCAATGTTCCATTCAGGATTTTAGTCTAAGATGACTTTTTTTGGGGATGTACTCAATTGATCACGGCCATAAATCTTTTCTCCATTCATTCCATCTCACTTCCACCATGAAGAAAATTTCAAAATGGCGTACGCCGCCAGTGGTTATACTAAAAACCATTCCCTGTTGATTTCGATCCATAGGTCATTCTTCAACCTTTTGGACAACACATGGACATGGGGCATTTCTGCATCACTATCACATATCATCCTCAAGAAGAGAGGAGTCCTTTTTCTTTTCTCTTTATATTGAGATGAGAGAAACATAATTTAAAAGTCAAGATTTAATTGTTGCAAGAAATATGTTTATGCAGTTTTTTAGAATTTAGAAATGTAAAATTCTTCTCATCAAATTTAGTTGCAGAATAATTAATCTCTTTTAACTTTCATGCAATGGTTAGCTCTTTTATAATTTGTTTTCACAAAGAAGAAAAAGAATAAGTGAGGACATGGGAGGACATATGTAGCCATATAATATACTGGAATGATTAGTTTCCCATGAGTGACAGTATCTTAGCCATCTTTATCTTCCTTTATTAATGGAGAACAACCATGACTAGGTAGTTCACCTAATAATGTTCATTATCTCTGATTCATTTGAATACAGTAGCTCAACTACTAAACGAGTACAAGTGGGACTCCTCGCAAGTAGGCTGTATTGAATAATATGCTCTGAGAACCAAAACCATAGGAACATAGATTGTATCTACAAAGCATCAGAAAATATTAATAAACCAAGAAAGGGGGCTAACTTCCTGCATCTCACCATCAATTGGAATGATGAAAAGGAACTTGGGCTTGTTTTCTGCTCTCTCCTGCCCTGGCTCTCTTGACATTTTTTCTCTTAAAACTTTTTGCAGTTTTTGTTTGATTTTTAACTCTTCAGCGAACATGTACAAAATGCATTTTCTGCAAACTAATAACATCAGAGAACAAGTCCATCTTTGGCAATCTGAGCATATTCTTAAAGAACCCAATATTTCATCACTCTTGATCCTTCCATGGTTAGTGCCAATCCTGTTGGCCTTTGACTAATTCTATATGAGGGTAAACCATGTTCAAATAAATTCAATTATCATGTTCTATCTTCTTTATTTATTCCATACGAGGAGAAAACATTTGAAGTAGGAAAATGCAACCCACTAAAATGGATCGTGGCATCATAGAACAACTTGAGGCAATCATTTTATTACTTTTGCCACTACCAATTCATTTGGTGATGTATTATAATAATAACTCTTATCAATTTCATCCCATCTAACAAATTTTGTCTCCAAACATATTGTTGCTTCAAGCATTTCAAATGTTGAGTCATGTGTAGTGGGTACATCCATTGGCGCATTCTTCCCACCCTACATGTACTTAATTCCTTTTTTTTTTTTTGTTTACATTTTGTGCACTTAATTCTTGCTCAAGCTTTAGTTTTGCAAACAAGGACCTAGCCCTATCTTACCAATAAACTCCCTATCAGTTTTAACCCATCTTGTACAACCAAGCTTAAAATGTTAGCAGCATTATATCACATATGAAATAACTTTCCACTCAATTTTAATAGATGCCCTGTCTTGTATTTTTCAATTCCTCTGCTATTCATTAATCAATATCTCTTTTTTGTTCTATATCAGTTGGCATCTTCTTTCTCAACCACTCCTGTAGCATTGGTATGCACTATCTTTAAGAAGTTGCTATCTCAAAAGCTTGACCAAAACATCATTGTTCAACACATTATCAATTACAATTAAACAGAGTGAAGCATAATGCGTGATGCCAAGCAGTACAAATATATGATGATTCTGGAGGATGTCTGACAAATTAATAATGATGCGTCTGCACTTTTTGCCGGAGAATTGATATATTCTGTCTAATTATCAACAAGATCACCAGAATTAATTGATTCTTATAACAACAAATGGTACAAGTTACTAGATATTTAACCTTGACAAATTATTACTTAATGAAAATTTGGTAACATTGGTTTACAAGGTTGTTCTTCTTTTATTTAGTTGCCTGATAAATAACTATAAGTTAGAATCCAAAAGAAAAATTAAGGATATTTCCTTCCAACAGTGCTTAAAAAAAGTCAGATTTTATTATCCCTCCACATAATTCATTTGTTAATTTTGCTGCTGTTATTCGAGCTGTATCTTTAATTGCTTTTTATGTTAACAAACTTCTTTTTTATTCACTATTTAATTTCTCTTTCACCTTCTTCTTTTTTAACTTATTCCTTGTTGTCTATCTTCAAAAATTTGTACCCAATGTTTTACAGCCTGCAAATTACGAAACTGAGTTTTATTTCCAAATCAGATTTTCAAAGTGTATTTCCCAACAATTATATTGCAAAAAGAAGAATTACAAGAATGAAAAACCAGGCAGTTGTTCTCCCAACTAAAAAATTAAAAAGGTCAGTAGCAAACAACCAAAATGCAGTGCAGCGGAGTTGCTCTCCATTCAAAACCCACTACAGGAAAATAGTAAATCAAACCTACTTACCTTGTTTTACTTTCTGCAGAACAGTCGCTTTTTCTTAGACTTTCTTCAAGTACTGCAATATAAGTTCTTTGTATTGAGATTTACGGTTAAACGAACAAAGAAAAAACATCAATTTTCTGTGCCACCATAAAGAAAGGAGATTGAATTGGACAGAGAGGGGGAGTGAGACTGCCTTGCGGGTGTACAAAAGTATGCTTTTGACTGCGAAGGAAATGGCCAAAGATGGATAAAGATTGACGGACCCCTCGGCTACATCGGCGGCAAGGAGGGAGTCATGGGACTTGGACCAGACGATATCTTAAACGCTGTTGTAGCGGCAAGGCGAGGTCGAATTTGGAGATGAATAGCGACAGCGAGACGGAGGAGCAGTGGCTACAGCAAAGCCTGGGGTTGGAGTCTCCAAAGAGGGGATTTGATTTCGAATTGTTGTCCAGCTGGTCTAAACCCGTAAAACACTGGAGATAGGTCCTTAGATCCACAGTTAACGGGCAGGGTCTGGGTCGGATCTCTTCCGGACCGGTGCATTTGACAGGTGAGTCAGCTTCCTCAGAGCGTCATATGATAAACGCTTGCGGAATGTTGAGTTCAAATCAGCCTAGTCCAGCTGCATCGAGGCTCCGGGGCCCGTTGCTGCCCCCCTTCATTTGGGCTTGATTGAAGACCTTTTCTGCTCCTTTTTTTTTTTTATCAATACTTTGTGCACGTGGATCAAGCGGCTTTAACATTAAAGAATCCACTACCATTTTCTTCTGGGCCAGACCAGAGAGTAGCCCATTTGGGTGCCCCGTGTTGCTGGTCGTGGCCTCATGAATAATTTCCAGCTGGGTTTCCTCATTAACTCTCTCTATATTTGGGCTTTGGTTTCTCTCACGGCCACAACTTCACACCCTGTTTTTGATTTTCATTCCGTTAAACTCTGTTTTGCTTCTTCTTTCCATTCTGGGTATTCTCCAGCAGGTACTCGTCTTCCTTGGCAGAAGTCTCCTTTCCATTCTCGTTTAAGCTCTCATCCGCGCTTGTTGGTTCCGCTGAAATCCCATTTCCGATGATTTTCCATTTTACTTTTTCCCGGGCAACTCTGCAGACCTTCAGTTTTTCCTCTGTTTGCAGATCCTGCTTGTTGACCCTTTGAAGTTTCCCCATCCAGTTCCGCACAGGCTCGGCAGCGGCGCTGTCATTTGCTTCAAGCGGATCTTTCTTCTGTTACTTCATATGGTGTCTCAAATCATCAATCTGAAAAATTAGCCATTTCCTTCTCGTTTCTAAGTAAGTTCGGGTCAGGCCTCGCTGCACCATTTTCCTTTTCCTTTCCTTTCTTTTCCCTTCGAGTTTTCCGAGACCACAGGCCGTACGGGTTTGGGTCTTCTTTCCCCCTGGCTTTCTCCTGTTCACCAGCTTGAACATGTTTCTTGTCGGCTGGACCCTGAGCGCCTTTCTTCTTCGCGCATACTTCAGCATAATGGCCAAATCTGACATGGCCGAAGCAGAGCATATGAAGCCTTTGTGTTCCGCACGGAACTTCCTCCCTTTGATCTTGAACATTCCAAGCAGAGGGATAGACAAGTCCACTTCGACGCAAAGCCTTGCGTACTTTCCTCTAGTCTGTGCTGCCGTTGTATAGTCGATCCTGACCGTACGCCCAATACGGTTGCGGATAGTCACAAGAGCTTGCCTTGTTATTCGATCGGAAGTTCCAGAATTCTTACCCAAACTGCAACGGAATTGATTTGAGACTTGGAGGGATCAAAGTTGGGGCACCAGTTTCTTACCGTCAGATAGTGATCATATGTCATCCACGGCCCTCCTGTCAAGGCGTAATCCAAGTCGCTGGAGTTTGTGAACTTCACTAGGTTCGTCTCCAATGTCGATGATGTTAAGAACTTCATGCAACGCCCGCGTTTGTTGAAGTCTTATTTTCAGCGCTTTAAAACCCGCTCTTCGGCCCAAAAGTTTGACAATGAGAACCGACTTACATGTTTTTATGAAGCTGGCCTCCAACTTGTTGCCGAAGATAATCTTTGGGCCTGCATGAGGGCCTTCCTGTTCTTCGATGCCACGCCATCCGGCCCCTGTACCTTTCTGGTTACCTTCCTGGATGTTCTCTTCATGCCCATCTTCCTCGTTTTCCAGGTCCTCTTCTAATTCTCCCAAAACATCCATCCATGTTACCTTCTCTTCTAAATCCTCTGGTTCCGACAACCCATTCTCGGGCAGTGAGTCCTTCTACGACTTTCGGTTGGACTCCTCTCCTTCTTCCTTTATGCCCAAGTCGTGACCTTCCATTTGTCCCACTTCCTCCGCCACCTCAGCATAAGAAATGGCACCTGCAATCTGGCCGTAGACGTTTGTAGTCCACTTTTTAATTTTCTTTGTACTTCTCCTAAATACATCCTCTTCCTCCCTCGTGTTGTCTTTAATCCTTTTAATCCCCGACATGGGTTGTATGAGAGCTAACAACTACAGAACCAAGATCTCCGAACTCACCGGAGGAAAGCAGTAAGGGACTACCAGGTGCAGAACCCAGTTCGCCAAAAAACACTCTTTGAGTTTCTCTAGCTCTCGTTCCTTTTCTTCTTCTTTTTGTTAGTTTAACTTTGTTATTTGATTATACAGGATTGTGAAGTTATAAATTTTTAAATTTCCAAATTTGTCCTTTTTTTATAACCTTTTCAATAAATTGAAAAAAAATTCTTATAATTATATATAATATATATATAATTTTTTTTAATTTGGAAGTTTAACTAAACCCAACCCCTCCCCCCCCAACCAAACTTCCAGTCGAAGGATAATAAACGTAACTACAGGTGAAGTTAGGCTCGGCTAAGCCTCGCCCCACCACATTACCAGGTTTGAAACCTGGTATCAAATAGCCCATAGCTGTCATTTAGGAAGTTATTGTACAAATTTTTGAACATGAGATTTGAAGTAACAGTAAGTACGCCCAAGAAGCTCCAACATTGAGACAATTAAGTTGTTGAGGAAACAATTGGAATGACATGTGATAGATTTGGTCAAAGCATGCATATGCAGAAAGCACGAGATAGAGTTCTTAAAGTTCTAGTCTGATGAGCATTAAAACATAAAGGCGAGACAAATAGACATAGTAAAACTACGAAAAACACGTGGAGTTATGACTTTAGAATGTATACTATACAGGACAAAACTAGTTATTCTTCAGTTAATGCATGTTAATGTCAAGGACATGCTGTAAGTTCTCGTGTTTTTAGTATTGGTCACAAATGACAAGTCTAGAAATCTACAACGTATAATCCTTAAACACATTTTATTTTGGTATTAATAGATTAATTTGGGATAAATGCTAAATTATAATAAAAAGCATACAATAAAACCACTAATTCCCTCCAAGACGTGTTGCAGGAATAAACAATATCCTAACTCTATAGTAAATTTAAAAAGGCAACAGTAAAAAAAATCTGGTCCCAAAATTAGAGATAAAACCTTAAATAAAGGTAGCAGAGTATTGTAAGTTCGTAAACCATAACGACAAGTTCACAATGTACACAACACACCAACAGAACTAAAATGGAGACGCACCTAATTCATGCTTCTTTGGAGCAAACAGAACGCAACACGCAGAAGACTTTTCAGCAGAGAACAGGAGAAGATCAGAGTATGATCAACGCAGAATATGACGAGAACTTTTACCCAGCAACGAATAAGACGTATGTAATTGTGAAGCAATAGCAGTGCCTGTATAGAGAGTGGATGCAACCAACAACATCCGGATCTAAAATCGCAACGCAACGAACTTTATTCATATAAGATGGACTTGTAATTTGAATCTACTCGTCGGCAGTGCAAAACTCTTAGAGCTTGCCTACTCCGGAGAATATGATGAATGCAACATCGCATAGCACGGAAAACTCGCGAGCTTTCTTGATTAATCCATTATGCTGCTTTGAGAATGTCACCTCTCGACTGTTCTTGTCCTCGATACGCTTCAGCTGAAGCTTTCTTCCGATTTTTGTCACTCACCCAAACACTAGCCCTAGGTCACCTTCCTCTCTGCGGTAAATAAAGAAAAGTAGCCTTCGATTGCAAGAATCTAGACCAAGGAAATGAAAAGGACAAGAGAAGAAGACGAGGTGGTGTTATTTAGAGATGATGATTTACCGCGACGTTTCCGGCTGCCAACTGGCAGAGTCGGCGAACATGGGACTGCAAAGCTTCTTATGGAGCGACGCGCGTTCATTGGAGGTGTGTACGCCGCGGCCCCACCACAAGTGGATTCAATTTATAGGGGCGAGCCGATAATGGAGGCTAAAGCCCCCAGGCTTTGTTGTTGTAATTATTTTGGAAAAGAAAAAATATCTAACGTTTAGACAAGGAAAAATCAAAATAAATTAGTGTTTTATATTTTTACGGGTTGATCTTTTACTTTAAATTATTGAATCGTTAAAAATAGAATATTTT
>CAJVSB020000279.1:0-63420 GCA_911865555.2 Thlaspi arvense
TTCCAGACAAAAATGGACAAATTTCAGTAACTTATATTTTATAAGTTCTTAACTTAATGGACTTCTACATATCATTAATTAGAAGTTCTTAAAGATAATACCTATAACAAATGGCTGGCTTATAATCTTAGAAGGATAAAAATATAGCTGTAATTGCCTGAATTGTAAACAGTGCAATGCAAATGCAACAAAGACATCAAAGAGAGATGAAAATTGGTTCATTATAGAGATGTTTCACCTGTCCCTGTCATCTTAGTGGAAGAAAGACCAAGAAAATTTAAAGGTTAGCTACACTCGAAGAGTAGAAAGAAACAAATTATAGATAGGTCTTGTTTTTACCAATTCTGCTAATACCTGGCCCCTATTTGTCAAAAGCCATGTTCATTAAGAATAACTACTAATTACATAGCTGCTCTAAAGAAATGACTAATTATACAGAAATGAACCACGTTAAAGCAGTACAAATTCATGTAACCAATAAATTTGTGCAGTGCGTGTTATAATTCACTGCCCAAATTGAAAAACTAAGAAAATAAATGCATTTTTACTTGTGATGTTTATGCTTCTATCTCTATCCTCTATCAATGTTGTGAATTATGATTTCCACCGAGGACTTGAAAGTTTGCATTTTGGTTTGACAGGTGGAATGCAGTAAAAGGGGAGAACAGAGGAAGGGAAGAAAATTTTGACTGACGCAGGTTCAAATCCAATATCAGCCAATTTTAGCATGAGAATGTTGCCTTTATGCTTTGAAGGTTTCCCTCTAATATTTGCTACTTATCTTATAGGTATTACTCATCAAGATGCAGATCCAAGCTGCACGACGGAAGTTGCTTTGAGAATTTGTAGGACTTAAATAGGATAACATTCTACAATTAATAGTCTAGAATAAACATGACAGAAGAGAAACAGGAATAGCAGGACTTCATTTGGATATTCACAGGACAAACCAAACAAGATTTCTGGAAGAAAATGGCAGAAGGGAACACATAAGAACAGAGAGCTGTGAGTATATGGAAGCACAAAAGTTTTAAAGATCCAAGCTGGAAAATGGTGAGCTGATCCCCTTTGTTTGCAATGACCTGAATCACTAAGATTGTAATCTAATCAACTAAGATCCCACGAATGATATAATATTTAAAATAATGACGAATGAACCTAAGAACAATAGGTTAATTATTAACTCTTTAATGCCCCTTGCTCGCTTCCCCTCCTCTTTCAACGTAAGATTCAACAAAGGATGTAAAAGTAGAGATTGATGGCGGAAAAACTCCTGAAGACAGGGCTTTAAAGACCAAAAGATCACTCCAAAGGTGGAAAGAGCTCTCCCATTGGTGGAAACAATTCTTATACGGGCATTTCCAGGAGCAAAAAGTGGGCGAAGGACATGCATTCAGACATCCTACAGATAAATGAGAACCTACTTCGAAGGCTTCCTGAAGAAGAAGCCATTGCATAATAAAGTTGGAAGATGTCATTGAAGAGCTTTTGCAGGTGAATATAGAACCAAATTATTTGTTTTTAACGTTCTGCTGCCTTTTTTTTTTGCCCAATGGTTCATCATCCTAACTTTGGTTCTAACATCTTATAGGAGGAGATCTATGATGAGACAGATGATCATTATGAAGATTCATGATGGTGACTCCGTTTGCAACCTTTGCATTGTTCTGTTAGGTGGTGATGTTAGATTGTTATAGTTTCATCACTTTCGGTTGAGTTAAAAGTTGAAAGTAGGAACTGCTCAAACGCCAGGCTATCCTTGATTGAAGTGGACTCAGGTTTATGACAAAGTGCGAATAGAGTGTCATTCACTGCCTCAGCCATTACAAACAGCGATGTAACGCTCAAGTATAAACATCCAAACAGAACTCTACAAATTGTTCACGTTAAGAAACTGCAGAAAAAAAAAAAACTGGAGAAATTTCTACGTAATGGCATACAAAGGTAGCCTTTCTTTCCACTTGGGCATTCTTTCTCTGAAACTTCTTTCCCCTTCCACCTTTATCTCCTTGTTTTCCTTCATCAAGTGGGCAATTCTCTGGTCAACCTTATCACCGTGGCCGCAATTTGTCTCTTCTTAGAGTTGACTTTTTACCCATTTTCACATCATGTGGGCCAAAAGGCACTGTTTGGCCGAAAGGATTTTGCTCATGTAAGAGAAGATAGGATGAATAGCCAAAGAAATCTCTGATCCACTTTTCGCTAATAAGTTTAATTATGATGGAATTCGTTTCTCAAACCAGATGGAAACAACTACTCAACTGTCCAATTAATTTTAATAATATAAGCAGCAGCAGCCACTTCATTTAGAGGATTATTTGTGCCCCTACCGAAGGCAAATTTATCATGCTAGAAAATAAGGGATCCTAGAAACGGACAAGCTGCAATAACACCTTCCTTCTACAGTGATAGGTACCTTTCTTATTTCTACTTTTCTTTTTCTTTTGGACTTGTTGAGCAGCAGAACTCAAGCATACATGAGAAAATTCAACAATATTTTAGAAACAAATGACAGATAATGCACGACTGAACCATACAAGAGGGACCATAAAAGAATCAAAAGTACCAAACAACTATTAGACTCCTGATCCGTTTCAGAAAAAAATTAAATACCCAAAAGAAGATTTCATCATCCCTTATCAGAGTATGGTTGATCTAAAGCTGATCTTTGTATTCGCCTGAGTTCTCTGCCCACATCAATCATTTCCGGCCTATCTTCCTTCTTGTATTGGATGCATCTCAAGGCAAGTCTGGTCAAAGCTTGTACTTGCTGTCCAATCCCCCTCCCTCTTCCACAATTCTTTGATCCAAAATCTCATTCAACTTCTCCTCCTCCAAGTATTCCTTCACACAAGCACCTAAAAGTTGATTATCTCCACACTCAATTTCTGAAGGTCTCTTTCCAGTCAAGAGATCAAGAATAAACATTCCAAAGCCATACACATCTGCCTTCTCGGTGAGAATCCCCCCTGTAGAATATTCGGGATCTATACGCCCAAATATCCCGATTACATGATCCAAACTCATCTGCGTTTCCCCGGGAGGCAGTGATATAGAATTCGAGAACTCTAACAATTTAGCATTTCCAAATTGGTCCAGAATGACTGAACGTGGACTTATGACTCTATGAATTATAGGGGTTGGAAACATGGTATGCATGTAAATGAGACCATTGGCAATCTCATTAGCAATTTTCACTCTACTTTTCCATGTTAATGATCCCTTACATGCCATACCTCTTCTATACAACTGATCGGAAAGTACTTTAGTGCTTCCTGGGTGTTCGCAAACCAGAGCTGGAAACTCAAAGTCTAGGCAGCAACCTAGAAGCTTCAGAGCATTCTTGTGGCTGCTCATTAGAGCAAGTATTGCCAGGTCACGGATAGAATGGAACTTCACCATGCTGGATTCCCACCTACTCTTAATTTTGTCATACTTCTTGATTAGGACCAGGCGCTCCTCGAGAGAGCCCTCGTATATTTTGGACAAGGGTTACCTGTGACGATTTGGTTAGAGTTAAACCCGTTTGTTGCTTCAGAAAGCTCCTCCATGGAGAATCTGCGAATAGGATTGTCATATCGGCCATTTGAAAAAGTTATAAGCTCTTCTAGTAATAAGCTTCCATTTTCCAGGAATGCATCAGAGTCGTTGCTTGTCTTGTTACTATTCAAGAAGTAGAATATGCTCTCTCTCACACAAGCCATGAAGTGAGAATTATTAAGCCAAGATTAAATCCAAACTCTCTTCTTTGTTCCTGCCAACATGAGATTTATAATTAGTCAGAAAATGAAAATAACAGTTTATAGGACAAAAAATAAATAGAAGATCAGATCAGATCAAATGAATAAGGTTGAAATACAATTGCTCTGGAAATTAACTGAAGAGCAAATGAAATGAACTTGTTATCTTGTGCTTCAAGCTGCATAGAAATCTTGGGAATGAAGGAGGGAAGTTTCAGGTGCTTTCTCTCATCATTAGCCATTTCTGGGGTTTCATAGCAGCTCTTGCTAACTTATGAGTTTTCAGGCTTCCACGCATGACTGTTTTAACTATGTCTTTTGGTATTTTTATTTTATAATAAAAATAAACAGATTAAGAAAGAAAATTTTCTAAACAGAAACAACGAAGCTTCCAATACACGGATTTCGTCTATTCCCCTATCAAAAAGTCAAAAAAAAAAAAAAAAAAAAGTTGCTTTGCATCTCTTTCATGGAAACTGCAGGGCAACTCTTTCCAGAAAGCGATTGATTTGTTGACAGGCTTCAAATCTAGCAGGTCATTTTTCCTTTTCTTTTTTTTTAAAAAAAAAAAAAAAAAAAAAAGCAGATGTGAAGTTTCCAAAGACCTTCTCCCAGCAAGCCAGAGATGGATGGTTTGAACTACTCCTGATTAATTCCAGTCTGCACCCTCGGAATCTATTCAACATACGTAACATTGATTTGTTCAGCCAATTTGATTCACAATTGCTTAATCAAGAAGCATTATGAACAAAGATGTACTAAGCAGAGGATGGGCTATAACCTGGAATCAAAAGTTATTCAATTGTAACAAAGATTCGTGATGGATATAGCCTATTTACAAATAAAGCTCCAAGTGCATTATATGACAACAACAAACACAATACCGAGCCCTGGAAGAGCCCATCTTCTCCACCGTGTGAGGCAAGAACTTGTCATTTCTTTGGTAACCAAAAGGTCCTTTTTCCATACAAGACATCAAATGGTCAAGAAATTGAGAATATATAGGCGTTGCCTGGTAGAACAGGTAAGTTACGTAAAAGTAGGATAAAGATAAGTATGCTAAACTTATCCCGCGTTCAATAAGTTAAATAATAAAGTTGGATAAAAGTTCAGGTATAACATTTTTCTAGTTACATTCAAATAAATTATAATGGAGGAACGAGATAATTTTATCGAATATTATACAGTATTTTAAAATTTACTTTTAAACACTATTTTCCTTACTATTCACATGTTAATTACTAAAATATACCCTCTATTGCCATCCATCATTGCCACGACCGCCCTTTGTCGTTCACCTCCTAATGCCCTCCACCATTGCCAATTGTTGGTGATGGCTACCCATGACCACTATCCACCCATTGTCCACTACTACTAGCTACCATCACCGTTGGCATCCTACTGCCACTACTATTTGTTGCCGTCCACTGTTCTATGAAAAGTTGGGTGATCATTGGAAAGTTTCACCCAAGACTCTGTTCATAGTTAAGTTGTTAAGAACAGAAATAATATTTTGATAATTCATGTGTTTCTCTGGTATTTTATTCAAATTGAGTTAAAATTTATTGAACAATGTATATTAATTCAAAACACTAAACAGGCAGAATATTGTGTTTGGATATTACCCTATGCTATTTTATTCACTCTGGCCTACAAACACATAGAGGAGAAAAAGAAAATATAAGAAACCCACAACTTCTCACTAAAAAACCAGATATACCTACCTAAAGCTTCCCAAAAGTGTGAGACTTGTTATGGGAAGTGCTGAATCAAAATAAAAGTATTGATTTGGTTTAGTTGGAATTCATGAACATTAGTTGAACACCTCAAGGCCTGATATTGCTGAAGAAAACATAAAAATAAATAAATAAAAAATGATACGCGGCTCTGCTTATGTTGTCTCCTAAGTAAAGCTAATGGTTTCCGGACAAAAATGGAGAAATTCATTAACTTACATTTCATATGTTCTTAACTTAATAGAATTCTACATTTTCATTAATTAGAAGTTCTTAAAGACAAATTTTTCCTTGTAAGGATAATACCTATAATAAATGGCTGGTTTAATCATCTTAGAAGTGATAAAAATATAGCTGTCATTGCCTGATTGTAAACAGTGCAATGCATATATCGAAGACACCAAAGACAAACAAAAGTTGGTTCATTATATAAATGTTTCACTTGTTCTTTTCATCTCAGGGGGCATTCGGTTCGTTGATATAGGCTGAGAAGAGAAATTTTATCTGCCGTTACACGCGTTCGGTTCGCGTGTAACGGATCCGGATAAGATATGTATCGGAAGTTGGGGGATAATTTTATCTCTTGGTTTTGGGGGGATAAATTTTATCTCCCCTGATACATCTCGTCCACGGACGATAATGCCCCCGATTGAAACCAGAGGCAGTCGGGGTAGAGGAGGCCGATTGGCTGGAAGGAGATGACGTCTGGAAGGGGCATGTTCGACCTCGTCGGCATCGTCCGGAGCTCTATCAAGCTCGAGTCTGGAAGGCAACGTTTGGAGCTTTGTTAGGGCCGATCGACCTCGCTGGATCATCAGACGACTCACAGGCTCGGACGACTCGCCCGCATCGGCAAACGACAGCGTTCTAGACCTTTGTCAGGCGCGATCGAATCGGGCCACAAGCATCGTCGAAGCTCTCTGCCGACTTTTGCTGGATCGGATCGGGCCACGAGTGCTGTCGAAGCTGTCTGCCGACCTCTGCTGATCTGTGACGATGACTAGACGAGGGAGGACGACGATCCGATTGTCTGCAAAGACGACGACCCAATCCGGAAGACACAGGACGATCCGATCCGATTGGATAGGATTTGTCTTTTTTTTTTTTTTTAACCGTCTGGTGGTTTGTTTTCTTGGACCGGATCTGGGTTTTTTTTTTCTAAACCCAGATCTGTTTTTTTTAATTTATATAAAAAAATAGTATTTTGGTAAATTTCACTTTTATCCTACTTTTCCAAAATTTTGTTCTATTTATTATCTATTCAACCAAACATGTGATAAAATTTATCCCCTAATAACTTTCATCCTGTTATATCTTATCCCTCTATATCCTATCTCCCCATCCGAACGCCCCCTTAGTGGAAGGAAAAGACCAAGAAAATTTGAAGGTTAAACTACATTTGAAGAGGAGAAAAGAAACAAATTATAGATAGGTCTTGCTTTTAATCAATTCTGCTCATACTTGGCCCCTATTTGTCAAAAGCCATGTTCATTAAGAATGACCATTAATTACATAGCTACTCTAAAGAAATGATTAATCATACAGAAATGAACCAAGATAAAGCAGTACAAATTCATGTAACCAATAAATTTGTGCAGTGCGTGTTATAGATTCACTGCCCAAATTGAAAAATAAGAAAATAAATACATATTTTACTTGTGATATTTTGTGCTTCTATCTCTATCCTCTATCCATGTTGTGAATTATGATTTCCAGTGAGGACTTGAAAGTTTGTATTTTGGTTTGACAGGTGCCATGCAGTACCAATATGAAAAGGGGAGAACAGAGGAAAATATTTTGACTGACGCAGGTTCAAATCCAATATCAGCCAATTTGGCATGAGAAGGATTGCCTTTATGCTTTGAAGGTTTCCCTCTAATATTTGCTACTTTTCTTATAGGTGTATTACTCATCAAGATGCAGATCCAAGTTGCGACGTTGCTTTGAGAAATTGTAGGACTTAAATAAGACAACATTCTACAATTAGTAGTCTAGATTAAACATGACAGAAGAGAAACAGGTATAGTAGGACTTCATTTGGATATTCACTGGACAAATCAAACAAGATTTCAGGAAGAAAATGGCAGAAGGGAACAAACAAGAAACAGAGAACTATGAGTACATGGAAGCACAAAAGTTTTAAGATACAAGCTGGAAAATGGTGAGCTGATCCACCTTTGTTTGCAATGACCTGAATCACAAAGATTGTAATCTAATCAACTAAGATCCCACAAATGATATAATATTTAAAATAATGACAAATGAACCTAAGAACAATAGTGAATACCAGATGGATGGTCTAGTTGGTGTCAGCAGCAAGTTGCCTATCACTATTTAATGGATTATAGACGAGTACAGAACTGTATAATCACTTGAGTTCCCGTCCTACATCAATCATCTCTAGCCTTCTCTCTGGAAATTTCAACACATCTTAAGAAGGGTGTAAAGAAGACTTCCAATTACTATTGTTGCTTAGTTCCTCCTCCCTCTCCCATTACGTCATCTTCCACCTGAATCTTTCCAAGAGACAGTGCTATAGAGAATGAGAAATCAATCTGTTTAGCGTCACCAAATTGGTCTATAATTATGTGCCATGGTTTAGGTTCCTGTGGATGGTGGGTCTAGGAAACGCAATGTGCTCATGACAACCCAGTTAGCAATGTCATTTGCAATCTTTAGCCTTCTTGCCCACATCAATGGTCCATTCTCTGTTTCACCTTGGTTCAGATGATGATGGAGAGATTTGTAACTCCCAGGATATTCACGCACGATAGATGGAATTTTGAATTCTGTTGACCCCTCACCAAAGACATTGCTGCTATCTTCCTGCTAACATTCTAGTCTGAACTGATCCATATGGTCTACACTGAAACCTCTTAATTAGAACACGGCTTTCCTCAAAAGAACCGTCATAAGAAGAAATCAAGAGTTCAGGATGCTACTGTCTTGTTCTTTATGAATTTTAGATTTCTTGAGGATGGACAAAAGAAAATGAAGGGAAAATCTAAAAAAAAAAAATTGGCGGATTAGGAATGTCATATCATAATAAAGACAGTTGAACTTCATGTGTAATTTGATATATGAAAATCGAAAATATTTTTCTAATATTTCTTTCATTTTACTTTACTTTCGAATATAAACCAACTACAAAAATTTTATAAGCTAATTCTTTGAAATTTAAAATCCATAATTAAAACAAGTAGAAAAACCTAAAGCTTAATGGGATACCCGCCAAGTACCTTTGAAACTTTATTTAAGTTGAGTAAGTAGTGATTCTGAAGTACGATGAGTTCCCAACAATCATTTTTAGTCTCATCCCATGTCACCCGAAGTCTTATTTTCTTTGCTCTCGACTCTATCTAGAGAATTGTGTAATAGATAAATCGCATTTGACCCATTGGTGAGTAGGACAGAATTTCGTCCACTGAGGAACCATAGACTATCATCTGAAGCTTTGGAGTATTGGTCTGCGAATTGGGTGAAAGAATTGTCATCTGAGAGAACAAGCCAACAGAATAGTCATTTTCTACTAATTCATCTCCAAAATGATCTATAGCTCTCTGCCATTCATAGTACCAATGCAGCTTACAGAGTATCAAACCTCCAGCGGCAATGAAGATATCCTCTAAAACCGTAACCAATTGCTATCAAATTTAGGCCAGTGAGTTCTTGCTTCAGGGATTCCCATACTTCGGCAAAACTCCCATCTCTTGTTGTCACAATGACAATGCTTCCATTCCCTTTAGGCAATCCTTCCTAGATTATGAATCACCATTTGTTATCTGAGCCCCAAATTGCTGCTTTATGTTCTTTTTAAATGTTATGTTTTGATCATCCTAAAACATGCATCTCCGAGGCTCCTTAATGCTGCTACTAATTCATTCTTCAGTGGATGTCTGAGAAACAAATACCCAACTTTTCCGCCCGAGCCAATGCTCTACTTTTTACTGATTGAAGATCATTGAGCTATTTTGGTCTTCCTCAACCCCAAGCCGCCCATGCCAACTCCTCCAGTGGCAAAAATGGCATCATTTGGCTCAAGTAGCCAATTCTTGATCTTCCTCGTCTTCCTTCTGAATCACCATATATCGCACTGTGGTGCGGAGAGTCCTGCTGAAGGCAACTGGAACCGTGCTCGTGAGAAGTCGGAGATTGAGGCGGGTTCCTGGTTTGGTGTGATATTTTAATTCAAATTAAATCATGTTTTATTGTTTGAAATTTTTATAATAAATTAAATTATAATGTGATATTTTAATTCAAATTAAATCATGTTTTATTGTTTGAAATTTTTATAAATTAAATTAAATTATAATTTATGATTTATTTTAATTTTAAATTATGATTTATAATTTATAAAATAAAATAAAATAAATTTATTATTTTTATAAAAATTTTAATAAAATTTTTTTAAAAATTAATCATTTATTTTTTTAATTTATTTAATTTAATAAATTTATTATTAATTAATTAATTATAATAATTATATATTTTATAATAAATAAATTTATATTATTTTACAAAATTTTACTATTATTATTAAAAATTATATTTAAAAAAAATCAATTATTAGAATTAATATAAATATAAAAAATAATTAAAAAAAAGAAATATATATTTAAATAATAAAAATATATTATACATATAAAAATAAAATTTTTAATTTTATATACATAAAAATTATATAATTTAATTTAATTTATATACTTTAACTAAATATTAAATTTAAATTATATTATATTATACAATTTAATTTAATTTTATATAATTTAATTTAATTTACTCCGATTTATTAAACACTCTCCGCAGAGCCGCGAAGAGGAGGGAAGCCGCTTAGTAAAGGCAAGTGACACGGCTGAAACGGGTTTTTCGTCGAAAGAACGAGGGCAAAATTGGTAGCTTGGGCATTTCGTCCAACCGATGTCCGGCTGAAACGGATTGTCAAGTTCGACCCGACTCCGATTCTGGCGCCATAGAGTTAAGCTAGGGTTTTCGAACCAAAATGATCAAACCGGCGGCTCTTTGCGCGCGGCAGTAGTTTTCTCTTTCTCCCATCCTATTGGCTCTGCTGATTAAGTAGTCTCCTGCGAGGTGCAAAGCCTCAAAAAAGCCCACTTCTCTCTCTCACTGTCTAAGCCGATAGAGTTCTTGCGAAAATGTCGTTGATCAATCAGTTGTCGACCTCGATTTCCTCATCATCCTCAGCTTTCTTGGGCCAGGACCACCATTTCAAGATGAGGTATCGTCTTCTGTTTCAACATTTCTCTACAGAGGAACAACTGGTTCATGTCCCAAAATATTTTATTCCCCAAATAGCCCTAGCTTTGTAAAGAATTGGCTAGCTTTCATCAATATATGATTGATTTGCGACTGCAGATCGTACCATGTCATGCTTCCCGCTAAAAACAGTGGGTTTTGTAAATGCGTTGCAGCGCCTTCTGAGAAGACTGGTAGAATTCTGCCTCTTTATGATCATTCATCATTAAAAATTTTGAATTTTGCATGTATGTTTGCATTTGGGTTTGACGTATTGATTCTTACATGATTTACGCATTATTGGGGTTGGGATGGAGGCGTAGTGGGGTCTGAGTTTTTTACCATTGAATGCGTTTTTAGAGATTTTGTGCTTAAGCTGATGATTTCTGATGCATGCAGCTGTGAGTGCGCTTGTTGTTATGGTTATGAGTTGGTATACAAAGATATTAACAGAGTGAAGTTGCTATTTCAATTGACGGTTGAGAGATAACTGAAGAAAAGCTGTCCATCTAGATAGTCAATATTGCTAATAATTCTTCTTGTAATTTGTGAAGCTCACAAGACAAAGGTCTCCCGCAATGCAAACATGGGCAAGCTTCAAGCTGGTTACCTGTTTCCAGAGGTGTGTTCCATAAACCTGCTTGTGTAATTATTAACTTCTCTCTATTGTCTCGTAGTTGACCTGGTATATTTGGAAAAATGCTTAGTCGAGTTCCAGCGTGCTCTTATGCATGTAGGCAATATTTTATTCTTCATACCGTGAACACATGCATCATATCATTTGAAACAAGAATCATACTGGTACTTGGAATGGAACTGGAAAAGAGGCATGTTGCTTGCTCCATGATATTGTGTGCTAGGGAATAGACTTACATATTGTTACAATGTTACAATTTTGGGTTTGTATTTAGAAATTTCTTTTAATACTTAAACAGCTAAAAGGATGCTGCTTATTATTTTCTTCGAATTAATCATGTATAAAAATATTTCTAGGCTGTAACCCTTTCTATATTTTACATTGCCAAAATCTTCTGGTTCCCTTAGTTTAGCATCATATTATTTGTCTATTGTTCTCTTTTCTGGAGTCCATTATATTTGTCCAATTGATTGCGTTAAGCTGATGTGTCAGTACTATTGTTTTGTCACTTCCCTGCTGGCATGGGAGAATAAATCAAGGATTTTCTTTTGTAGATAGCTAGAAGGAGGGCTGCACACATGTTGAAGTACCCTGATGCGCAAGTCATAAGCCTTGGAGTTGGGGACACTACTGAGCCCATTCCTGAAGTTATAACTTCTGCCATGGCAAAGGTATGAGATTTTGCTTGATGAAAATAAAAATAAAATAGAAACTGTGGTAATTTCAGAACAACTGTTTTGAGTTTTGCCAACTTCTGTAAATGAGTATGGCTTATGAGGAATTACATAGAGTTGTTATTTGATTGGAGTTGACAATGTTGCTATTGTTATTTCTTCTTCTTGCTATTATTTATGTTTTGTGCATGGGAAATGTTACGGTTCCTGTTCAATATTATTGTTAAGTTGAGATGCAATGACTCTTCCAGCATCAGTGTCAGCAGTTTTCATCTTTATACTAATTTTTTGATTTTAGACTGTTGCAAATGTCAATTTTTCTCACAAAGAGTTTTTTGGAGGAGTCTTGTAACGTAGGCTGGTAGTCGGACGTATATCACATGGCTAAGTGAGTATTAGCATTCTTCAAACCCTTTTCAAAATATATGAAGGCTTTTTTATTTGTTATATTATTTACGGGCTTATATTATTTTTTTACTATTCTAAAAGTCATTTTTTGTTTGGGAACAAACATATTCATTTGAAAATACTAAAATGTTCCAATGTTGCTAGAGGCAGAACATGATGTTCACTAGTTTTGGCTTTTGAGGCGGGTTTCCTAAAAAGGTTGAGCCACTCTCTTTTGGTGCCTGCCCTAATGCTAAGGAACTATGTTTTAGCTGTAAAGCATTCAGGCCCTTTATACTGCTTTTGAAGATCATTTTTCTAAGCTACCTTTCAATTGCCTATCCTTCCAAAACATGCTAAATCTTAATTTGGTTAAATTTGACACTGTACATGAATTCCTATCAAATCTTCCAAACAAAAGGGATTTCCACCTTTGTTTCTTTTCTTTGGCTAACATTGCCTCTCGTCTCTTCTTTTCCTCTTAGGCAGGTGTATCATTCGTTTTGAGCCCCTTCAAATTACATCTAATTGCTGACCCTCCCAAATAAATCTTACTGCCTTTTTTGAATTCTATTATAACCTCTGGTTTTTTCACTTCTCTAAGGAAATCCAAAACTGTCCTGAAATTGTTTTCCTGGACAGTTTGTTGGAGAATGCTTGAGCTGATTTTGTTTAGCTGCAATGGTATCATTAAGTGCTATATTCTGGAGAGAGTTGCATGAAATATGAATTACCTCCTATCCATAAAATGTACCATGAAACAAATAAATGATTTTATATATAAATATAAATATACATATATATCTATAGCTGGAGGGGGGGTGGAGCTTTTGTCAAACAAGTTTATTTAAGGAGGTCACTAACATTGTGTGCCATACTATATATGCATATAGATGTTCAAGCTGAAATGTCTCTGATCTGTGATAAAATATTAGAATGAAGCACCTGTCAAGTGACTGTTAATGTGTACCTGCTTCTTACATTTTTAATGTTTTATTTTATTTTATTTCCTCTTATTGGCAGAGAGCACATGCACTATCTACGGTAGAAGGGTACAGTGGCTATGGAGCTGAACAAGGTGAAAAAGTATGTGGCACTTTTGTTCTCTGTTGACTATTTGCACTTTTTTATTTTGTTCCAACCGAGGTGTTTCTAATGACACAGTTCCACGTGTATGTTCAAATTTTTACATGGCATTCTGGCTCTTATTGCCATTTGTGCTCTCTGTTTTTCTCTCATATTTGAACATAACCACACTTTAATTTTCTGCATCTTTTGATGCACAAGTTACCATGTGTATGCCAAGGTCGTATGTTCTGACTCTGAAGCATAATGTGATCTGGTGTTGATTTTTGTGTTGATTTCTGGAAGAATAACTACAGTGCAGGTGCATGCATTCATACTTTCATTTTTGTGCTCAATGATGGTTTGAGCCTTAAGGGCCTTGGAAACTTACAGCATTGAATATGTTGATGGATTTCAGATGGCAATGCGTTGCTCAGCTGGACTGTACTCGATCTCTCTCTCTCTCTCTCTCTAAAAGAAAAAGGAAGAAAAGAAATAAAGTTGTGCTAATGAACAAAGTGTATATTGGCGTCTTACTGTCCAATCCAACTTACATCATCTTGATTGAAATATTCTACTTTGACTTGTTATGATAATACTTTCTACTATATGTTTGCCAGTGTCTGTACACACACACACACACACATCCATATATGCTTAACAAAGCAATTGTGACTCCTTGCTTTGTGTTTCAATTTATATCAATCCTTTCTTTGTTTATCTGCGCAGTTACTGAGAGCTAAAATTGCTTCCACTTATTATTCAAATGTTGGAATAGAGGAAGATGATATATTTGTTTCGGATGGTGCAAAAAGTGATATATCACGCCTCCAGGTTTGCTTTGGTTTCTTATATGCTTGTTACAAATGCAGAATTTTAAGTTTTGTTCTGCATTATTTATTTATCTGATTTTATTCAGATCTCTATACTCTATATCTGTATTTTACGGAATCTTCCCTACTCTATAAAAAAGGAAAAGGAAGGATTATAAACTTTGTGGTCAGTGCTTCTACTAATCAGTGCTAAGCTTGACATTCCTTTGATTCTTCTGGAGCAGGTTCTTTTTGGCTCTGGTGTTACTATGGCAGTGCAAGACCCTTCATACCCGGTAACTAGTCCATGTTTTCTCCTTCACTTAGCATGTCATCTTAGAATCCATTCTCTCCTATATTTGGTTTATATTGGTTTATTGCAGCCTGA
Organism: Thlaspi arvense; assembly: GCA_911865555.2. NCBI lineage: Eukaryota > Viridiplantae > Streptophyta > Magnoliopsida > Brassicales > Brassicaceae > Thlaspi > Thlaspi arvense. The sequence continues at coordinate 14,693 of CAJVSB020000279.1, forward strand.
TTAATTAAGTGCAATTGCGAGTTCACTAGCCAAAGTACTACCCGCAGTCTGGGCTCTAGCTCAAATTTATAATCTGTAATCATGCAGCACCTGAATATTTTAGTGCTGTTGCCACCTTTAAATCCTCAACACGAACCTTTGATTCCTTTGTTCCCTTCTGCCCTGGTTTCCCTGTTATCATGTGTATAATTTGTTGAGAAATTCTTGTGACTTTTAGTTCAAGCTAAACTTTAACACTATCTTCAAACATGTAGTCTGAACAATGAAAATATGTCCACCTCTGATAGCGGGTTCATCTAATTGGAATCCCATTGACCACTTGAACCCACTAGCTTCCAGTGTTCATATTCACCATCTTGCCATCAAATATATAATTGGTTGCTTGTTCAAGAGGTTATTGACACTGCCTACTTTTTTGATGTTGAGTTCTGAAAATCAACTTGGAAAAACCAAGACTTGTTCATAACAATACACTCTGAACAAATTAAATTTATTTAATTTTGAAGAAGGAAACAAAAGGAGAACAGAGAACTACTTTTGAGGCTTCCATGTTATACAGTGTGACCATCTACATGCATGTTATATTTGAATGAAATGGCTGTATATGCATAAAATCTTATAAGTTTTTTCTTCATGAACCAAGTCTTCCAACTTCCACTCCAAAATCTAATAATGAAGAAGAGTTCAAATGGAAAAAGTAGAGTAAGTGTTTGACATGATGGCTTGCAATTTTTACCTTGTGGACTTTTTGTTTCTTCTAGCTAATATTTTATAATACAAGAGTTTTCTATCATATTGCAGGCTTATGTAGACTCTAGCGTCATTATGGGTCAGACTAGGCTGTACCAAGAGGGATTTGGTTATGGAAAAATTGAGTACATGAAGTGTACTCCCGAGAATGGTTTCTTTCCGGATTTATCTACTGTGTCTCGAACTGATGTCATATTTTTTTGTTCACCTAACAATCCAACTGGTGCTGCTGCAACAAGGGATCAACTGACTCGACTGGTGCAGTTTGCAAAGGACAATGGTTCGATTATAGTCTATGATTCTGCGTATGCAATGTATATATCTGATGATAAACCAAGGTCCATCTTTGAAATTCCTGGTGCAAAAGAGGTAAGAGTTTGAAACTGCTAAATGTTATTTTCTCCAACACCCTGGTTGGGCATATAATTCCTGCAAATTTATCTCTATTTTAGCCTCTGTTGAGAGTGCTGCTAGATTGTCATTATCTCTTCCTCAAATATGACCAATTTTTTTTGTGGTGTTCTTTGTGTTGTTTTTCCCCTTGTTTTGCTTGCATTATACTTTATTTCTCATGTTTTATTGGGAGGACTTTTGTTTTAGGAGGATATCCTGTTTATTTGGTCATATGAGAAAGCTAGTTAGAAAATTTTATTTCTTACCTTAGTCGCACAAATGGACAGATTTATGCTCTTGTTCTTGATATCCTGAAGCCATGTTTGTTGGCAAAAGGGTTGCCACTTGATATGGTACTTAGAGAAGGCAAGGACTTTTACTAGTAACAAGTGGGGGCACGAAAGTACAAATCTTGTTAGAGAGGACCAGAAAGGGGGGGGGGGGGATCTTAAGCTCAGAGAGTGAAACGTCTGTTTATAGTACTTCTACTGAAAATATGTGGCACATATAATAAGACCCAAGTAGTGAGTACTCCCAAATATTTTGGGCATATACTTTCACCCTATTACACTTGTTCTTAATTTGTTTGCAGGTTGCTATTGAGGTTTCATCATTTTCCAAATACGCTGGATTTACAGGAGTCCGTTTAGGTTGGACAGTGATTCCCAAGGAGCTTCACTTTTCGGATGGGTTTCCAGTGGCCAAGGACTTCAATCGCATTGTTTGTACTTGCTTCAATGGTGCATCTAACATTGCCCAAGCTGGAGGTCTGGCGTGTCTTTCACCAGAAGGCCTCCAGGTAAATTTCACCTTGTTATGTTTATCAAAATTTACTTTTGAATATAATTCTGGGAGTAGGAGCTGACTTCAACTGATCAATAAATTTTGACACCATACAGGCTATGCAGGAAGTGGTTGGTTTCTATAAAGAAAATACCAAAATCATTGTCGAAACTTTCACTTCACTTGGTTTTAATGTTTATGGGGGGGAAAATGCACCATATGTGTGGGTTCACTTTCCTGGCCAGAACTCATGGGATGTTTTCAGTGAAATTCTTGCGAAGACTCATGTTGTTACAACCCCTGGCAGTGGTTTTGGACCTGGCGGTGAAGGTTTTGTGAGGGTTAGTGCCTTTGGTCACAGGGCCAATGTGTTGGAAGCATGTAGAAGATTCAAGGAGTTGTACAAGTGAAGAAATGACACCCATTTTCTATCATATTAGATGTTTTATGCTATTGTAGAACTTTGTCATGTTGCCTAAAATAAGGTGGTTCTATTTAGGTATCAGCCTAGAGCAGTTAAAATTTCTTGATTGTAATGTCTAGTTTGGGGAAGCTAGATCTTGTTTCTGAATGGTCAGTGATTCCTGTTTTGGATAATTGTGAAGTACATTTTCCCAGTTAATTCTATCCCTCAATTCATTTCCCGCAAATTTTGACTATTAGAACCAGCGATTAAAAAATTAGGTTCCTACTCTGCCCAATGCAAATGGTCAATGGTAGGAAAATTTTACATCATAAATATGTTTCCACAGTACTGTGCTAGTATTCTATTCTTAACAATCGCAGCTTAGATACAAGAGGCAAATTCCTGTGGCCACTTCAAGGTTTACACCAGAAGATAAAATGCAACCTGAAACGGTTATTAACATCTCCCACAGAAATTAACATACAATAACGAAGGGATTTTCAATCGCCAGAATGCAACAATAGAAACATCAAGGACGATGGAGAGGCTACTCTCAAAATCTCAACGTCCAAACAACATTCCCAGACAATGAGCAGCCCGTCAAACCTATTATGGCTTTTTCTCTCCAACATTTTGACCAAACATAACTAATTTAGAAACTTAAAGGTCTCGAAAGGCCTGAGAAATGCAAGTCTAGTTCTAGAAGGGATCTAGCCCATCTTGAGATGCAAATTATTGCAACTAAAAAATTCGGAAACAACAGATTTATGAAGGATGATTTGACATAAAACGCTTATATGACCAGAATACAGTCATTAACAATATCCTAAAATATTGCCAAATATCATATCAAGGATACATTATAATGCAATTTCAGTTATCTTACAGTACTCTTCAGTTACTAAGCCTAGCAAACAAAGCTTACACTAGCTAAGCTGGGCACCATATATGATCTATTTCTCAAGTTAACCTACAAATTCTAAAACTAAAAATCTAAACCTTCTCTATACTCTTTGTCTCTGCTTTGCAGGTAGTCTTGTAGTGTCCTGTTTGGTTACACCGGCTACAATGCACAGTGTGTTTCTCCCGATTGAGATCCTCCACACAGATTCGTTTTTTTTCAGGACGTCCAGGTGGTCTACGGATTTTAGGAGGCCGCACAACTCGCACATCCTCGTCTTCTTCTTCTTCTTCTTCTTTCTTCCATTGTATTTTACTCGGGATGAGGTGTATATCTTCCGAGTATGTCTCATTATAGCTAGCCACAGTAAAACACTTCTCCGTGAAGGCATATACATCTTTTCTGGATGAGATGAGCGCTGCGGCAGCATGTGAGCATGGTATTCCATAGAGCTGCCAATCACGGCAAGAACAAGAGTGGGTCCCAATATTTACAATGTCTGATCGTTCTGCTGACAGAACCTCAAATTCTACCTCATCTGACCGAAGGACTTGATATGTGGAAGCACAATTGATTGCTTCTGCTACACGCTTCTCAGCACTAGGTGTAAGTACAGAAAACCATGAACTACTCTTTGCACGCCGATCTGCGAACTCAGCCACCAGTTTACCGTGAATCCGCTCAATTACCTGAATTATGGGCAGTTCTCGTGCTTCCAGAATCCATCGGTTGAACTCCTCAATATTTGAGGATAGATGACCATACCGAGTGCCTTCAAAGTATACCAATGCCCAGCGGGAAGGGGGAAACTGTTGAAGCCACTTTGCAGCCTCAGAAGAAACCTCCTCTATCTCCGCCAGTCTCTCTTTGAAACCGATAACAGTGGCGGAACAAGCAGCTTTCCATATAAGACTGATAAGCCTTGAATTTTTGAACTCTTTTCCAATGCTTTCGCTCAAGTACAGCATGCAGAATGCATGAGAAGAACTAGGGAATTTCCTTTTTACAGCTTCTACAACACCCTTTTGCCCATCTGATAAAAAAGTAAACTGAGGGATCTTATCTGCATTTGCCTCTAAAGCTTTTTGTAACTCTGACAAAAACCACATCCAGTTCTCATCATTTTCCACATCAACGACACCAAATGCAAGGGGAAACAACCCACCATCAGCATCAAAAGAAGTGGCTGAAAGTAAGGTGCCGAGGTATTTGCTTTTAAGTTGGATTCCACCAAGACAAACTATAGGCAAACAACCATTTAGGAAACCATATATAGATGCATAAAAAGACACAAAAAGCCGTTGAAACCGGTTATCTGAACCAGCAGTGAAAACCTCTGCAATGCTTCCTGGGTTGCTGACCTTGATTTGCTCACAGTATGAAGGGAGGAGGCAGTAACCTTCTTCAGAAGAGCCATAAATAGCTGCAAGTCCTCGCTCCTTTGCACGCCAAGCTTGCTTATATGGTATTGTAATTCCATATTGTTTGTGAATGTCATGCAAAATATCTTTTGGTTTATAGTTTATGTTATCTCGAAGCCTTTCCTCTATAAAATTCACTATCCAGTCAACAGAAGCCTGATGATGCCCATTTTGGGCATTTTTCCCACAAGTATGTGTGGCATCAATGCTTCGAATTGTGAAGGTTGGGGCATTAGGAAGTTTAACAGCACGGATGCGCCATGGACAACCTTCTGAAGCACATTTTGCAAAGTAACGAATCAAATCACTTTTTATAATACGAAGCTCAAAGTGTTGTGCAATTGCTTCTTCTTTAATTGCATTCCGAAAGCCTTGACATCTGGGAACTCCTGACCAACAACAAAACTGTGATCCTCCATGAACTAACACATCAGTTAAAACTGCCTCCTTCCAGAAGCCGCTTGGCAGTTCAACTTTTGAAACCCAGAAGATCAAATGTACTTTAAAGAGCCACCTATCAGAGTTGGGAAGAAGAGACAACTTAAAAGCAATTGAATAATCAAAACGGAAGTATAATGTACATCCAAGGATAGCAAAAGTAGATATCTTAAAGTAACCTACAAAATCTCATCATCAACAAGGTAACTAACCTGACCACCATGAAGACAACAGCTTGTGCCAATAAGCAATGACAAGTAAATTATAGGTCCTACATATCTATATCAAAGCCTTAGTCAAGATGCAACAACAAAAATTACTAAAATCCAATTGAAATAGGAATCGCCTATCATCACATAGACCAGACACAAATGTCAACATGCATCCAAAAGTATCACTGTTGGAGGTTTTCCCAAAATATTTATCCATTACCTTTGAGATCATTTCAACTCACTGGTTAAGAAGGCAGCAGATAGTCTGCCTATCACATGATCACATGTCCAATTTACATTTAGCTTGTGACAATCTTAATTATTAACTGTTTCCATTTAAAAATAAATAAATAAAAGCTATCAGTGTTTGGTTGTGTTCCACTTTCAACACTCCCCACAGGACAGCTCAGCCATTAAGTGCTAGTGTATCTCTTACTTGCACAAACAGAGGATCAAATAAACTAGAACTAACAAAAGAAGTGCACAAACTCATTCCATTTTGAATAAGCAATTTACAATTTCATTTATGTAACATAGATATCAATAGCATAAATTGAACATAATATTCAGAATTACCTCTGCAAAATGCCTTCACCACTAAGCTAGACATTTTTGCACAATGTAAAATCCTTTTGTATGTTGACTCTTGATGAAAAGAACCACTTTACCACATTAAATAATTTAATTGGACTAAAAAACATAAAAGAAAAAAAAAATCAAATAGATAGAAATAACTTCTGTTCGCTGTCTGAATATCCATACTATTGCAAATAGCCCATAACTGCACAAATCATTTTCCAGGCAAAATTGTCCTCGAAGTAGATAGTTACTTAAGTAAACTAAAAACTTTAATAGTTTGCTATCTACCAAGATCAAATAATTCTTGAAAAAAAAAAGATACTGCAAATTATAATTATGCACCATCATAAAAGCTATAATTTTAATTCATTTCGCATATCATTGGCTCCAAATTTTTCTTCACCTAGTCCAGCATTGCGAGTTCGGTGTCAGTTTCTTGCTATATTTTAATCTAGAGCAAAGATGATTAAGGCTGAAGCAGGACACAAGTTAACGGTTACCTCATACTCGTCTCGTAATTCGTTAAACAGATTAAATAAAAACGTTATAAACTACAAAAATAACAGAGATTTCCCCTTTCCTTCTTGAAACTTAGCGCATGACAAAATTCCACTGGCTTCTCTACTAGCGTTCGTTGTTCATGAATCTTTTTAGTTAAAGCAGATACAGGCAAGAAAAAAAACTTAAGAAACTTATTCCTAACTAAAAAGTATAATAATAGAGGGACAAAAGAACACACTGCCAAGATAGAACGTTGACAGGAAACAGAGGATCCAACACTATATTATACGTTCAAATCAAATGCAAACATACCAGACAACAACGTATACGTAGACATACGAATGCATATACAGAGAGAGATACCTGTGGAGAAGGGAAGTAATCGTCAAACAAGTCAATTCACAAACTTTTGAATCTCAACAACAGACATCTGGAAAAGGAGTTGTAATCGCCGTCGAAGAATCGAAAGTCCAGAGGCATGCACTTCCGAGCCCTAGCTCAGCTGCGATAGGCCATTAATAAGCGGAGCGAGTAATGGCTGACGAGATAATCAGGCGGTTCGGACCGCTGAGCGGTTCAGCCCCGAACGGGTGAAGTTTAACGGATCGGGTAAAGGGTCCCGGACGGAGTACGTTTGCTTCCAAATTAGCATCGTTCAAGTATTTTTTTTAAAATTTTTACAGGTATTTTCTTTTATTTTATCGTTTAAAATTAATCTTTTTTCCAAAATGTTGTGACTAACAATAAATAAAATATGCAACTAAAATAAATAAATAAATAATACTGTATCAATATGAGTCAAATATATTAACTTGATATCATGTTATTTATTCATTAACTTACTTTTTACAAAATAATAAGATAACAAGATATTTCATGAAATATATTTTTAACTAAATCCATATAAATATTTGGAAAATTTAACCTCCACTGCCTTAGTTGTAGAGGTGGGGAAGTAATTTTTGCTTTATATATACAGCTAATAATGTTTTAATAGAAAATTTTTAGGTTTTGGAGTACAATTTTGCACTTACAAATTTATTTTTTCCTTATCCCTGCTACAAACACCCATAATAACACCAAGCCAGGGCTGTCACTTGTCACAATTAACATTTTTCACTGCCAATCGTTACTATTTTTCTTTTTGTTTGCCAAGAACTCACCCACTTTATGCAAGACCGCAACCATCATCCACCATGCCGCCGCCATGGGTGAAGGCTTGCATGCCGCCACCATGGTTGAGTTGTTAAATACCAAGTTCACCCAAAATTGAAGGCATTCATTCATCTCTTCAAATGCACCATTTCTATGAAACAATTTAAATTTCCATGACTCTAATTGCATGGCTGAATATCTTCACTCTACATGAATCATTTCTCTGCAGAAAATCAATTTTGCCTCTGATAGTAGCAAAAGTAATCCTCCAAATGAGGAGCCACGAATGCTGCTGATGTTCTGATTCTGATGATCTTCTATTAATTGATTCTGACTTTCGAATATTAGTTGTTTCCATCAGGTTAGAGAAATGGATCAAACTACGATTGGGATGTTAAATTAATCAAAAAGGGAATTTCTGTCTTCATTTATTCAAGTTGGGTTCTTTCTTATTTTTGAGCTCTTGAGTTCACAGGGAAACGACAAGAGCTTCTTGGTCTACACGGTGTGAAGATGGGTAGAAGGTTGGCCAAAAACAGGAGCATTTGCAGGCACGGGGGAAAAATGTAAAATGTGGAAGGAGGAAAGAATTTTCATAGGAAGAGAAGTGGAAATGGGCTACACAAACTCACCGGAAATTTTAAAGGACAGAGGCGCGTATCAAGGTTCTTAACTACTTGACAGTTTCATATAGAGTTTCATTTCCCCAAGATTCTAGCTTGGCTCAGATGGCAGCACACAACAGGTACACTTTAATTTCTTTCTGGTCTCATATAATTTTCATTTTTGCAGTGAAGATATGTTTTCGAAAACCCAAAAACTCATTTGGCTTGTTGTTTCCAAGAACTGTTTTAAGGAGAATTCCATAAAACAGACCCCTTTTTAGAGAATAATAGCAAGAGTTTGTCTTCAAAATTCTTTGAAACTATGTTCTCTAGAAAAATGAAATGATATGAAAACAAAATATTCAAGATTTTCAGCATTTAAAGCACAAAAAATGAAGGCTAAAAACATAAAATAGAGCAGAAATCCAAACAATTTGACAGCTTTTCTTGGTTCTGTCCTAATAGACCCAGGCAGACTAGATTCAAGCAAGTAGAGAAATTGACTTTGATGCTGTGGGGAAGAGTATCATTATCCACCTTTAACGAGATTGATAATGAGAATTCTTCCGACCCATTTTTGGAATATGGAGGTCTAGTAACCGAGGAACGATTAGCTCTTTCCACCGGCATACACAGCATCCCCATGCAAGAATTCTCTGTTGAAGAGCTTTCTCTGGCAACAGAAGGATTTTCAGCTGACAAGACAACTATCAAATGTACAAGGGCTCCTTTGAGGAACAACCATTTTGCTAAGAAGTGCTCATATGACAAAGCAGATTGTCCCTATGACAGGGTCAGGCCCAGTTTCACTGAAGATTTTTGGCTGCGGTGCTGCCTTGACTTTGCATTGCCAGCTTTCGTGTGAGTATCCCAGGAGTTTTCAATTGCTCTGTGAGGCATCTCCTTCATCGAATTGGGAGAGCAGGCTGAAGATTACAAATGAAATAGCAAAGGCAATTGTCGGCATGCTCTCGTTCTCCATCCCCATTTTCTATGCTTGCTCAAGTCCATTTACTTTCATGTAAGAACAAGACGGCATTGCTAGGCACTCTGATTTCTCATTCTCAATACCATTGCCTCCTGGAGAAACGGTAGTGGCTTTAAATGGTGAGGCATACGGGGCCATTCGGACATATGGACCCTGAGCAAGCTGAAGGACGCTTGCTCAGTGACAAGTCTGATATATATGGCTCTGGCGTGACTTCTTGAACTTCTCACGGGAAAGAGTGCCTACTAGACTAGCAATGGTGACAAATCAATTCTTGAAGGGTAGCAAGAAAATAAAAGATTTTCATGGCTTTTTTTGGAATAGAACCAAAGCCTAATTAACAATTGGTGATAATTTTTTTAGTTTACGGGGGCAAAATGGGGTCATTTGGATTAACTTTTCTTTTTGGGCCCTTATTATAATTTATCCAATTTCCCATTCCCTGCATCAAACATGTTGTTAACACTCGCTGGTTAATTGAACAGTGGGAGAAAGATCGACCAAATGACAACCCCATGAACAGACCTTGAAAAAACGAACGAGTCAGCATTTACCGTTTTAAAGCCTTAAAGCTCATTTATTGCGGGGGTAGATACACCAGAGATGTTCCTCCATCTCCACGTTCTTAGATGATTCAGAAAACCGTTTATGCAGAACATCAGCCTCATATCTCTCTCCCATAAATGCAGAACTCTGAACCACCTGAAGCAAATCCATGCCCACCTCCTCAAGACCCGCCTACTCGAAAACCCAGCTTCTATCGGACCTCTTTTTGCGGTCGCCGCCACCTCCAAAGACACTGTACTCTTCTCTTACGCCTGCTCAATTTTTCAAAATCTCTTGTGCCGTAACACTTTCGTCTACAACACCATGATCAGAGGGTATGTTCAGGCTCATTTACCAGTACCCGCCATTCTCTGCTATCTTGATATGATTAATTGTGGTGTCCAGGCCAATAACTACACTTTTCCGCCGTTGATCAAAGGTTGTTCGGGTCTTCTGCCTGATTACTCAAAGCGAATTGGATGTATTGTACATGGGCATGTTGTTAAAAATGGATTGTCAGATGATCCTTTTGTAGCTAGTGCCCTTATTGAATTTTATTCAATAAATTTTGAAATGGAGACTGCACGGATTATGTTTGATAATATCCCTGAAAGAGATGTTGTCTTATGGACCTCGATGATTGATGGGTATGGGAAGATGGGAAATGTTGAAAATGCTAGAGCATTGTTTGAAGTAATGCCAGAAAGAAATGTGATCACTTGGAGTGCGATGATGGCTGCTTACTCACGTGTGGACAACTTCAGGGAGGTGCTCCTCCTATTTACCAGAATGCAGGAATTGGGTGTGCAACCAAATGCGTCGATATTGGTGAGCGTTCTGACTGCTTGTGCTCATCTTGGTGCGCTTGCACAAGGGTTATGGATCCACTCCTATGCCAAGCGATACAATCTTGAGTCCAATCCAATACTGGCTACTGCGTTGGTTGACATGTATTCAAAATGTGGATGCATTGATTTGGCATTATTAGTTTTTCAAGATATTCCCAACAAGGATGCTGGAGCATGGAATGCAGTAATTTCAGGGCTGTCTTTGAGTGGAGATGCTAGAAAACTCCTCACACTATTCAGTAAAATGGTATCAGATGGAATTCAACCCACAGAAACTACATTTATTGCTCTTCTCACTGCTTGCACGCATTCTAGGTTGGTTGATGAAGGTCTTAACTTGTTTAGAGAAATGGACAGTTTGTATGGGGTAAAACCCAAACTTGAACATTGTGCATGTGTGGTTGACCTCTTGGCTAGAGCTGGTATGTTGAAGGAAGCTGAGAAGTTTATAGAGGAAGAAATGGGTGGTATAGAGCAAGGGATGCTAATATCTGGGGAGCTCTATTGAGCGCTTGTAGAATATATAGGAATGTTGAAATTGGAAACAGAGTTTGGAAAAAGTTGGCTAGTATGGGAGTTACTGACACTGGAATGCATGTGCTCTCGTACAATATCTATAAAGATGCTGGCTGGGAAATGGAGGCAAGGAGAGTCAGAAGATTATCACTGACGTGGGAATGAAGAAGAAACCTGGTTGTAGTGTGATAGAGGTGAATGGAATTGTGGAAGAGTTCCTAGCTGCTGATCTTTCCCATGCACGGTCACAAGAGATAAGTGAAATGCTCAATTCTTTGTTTAATGTCATGTATCTTGTTCAATAAATTTATTTAGGAGTTATGAGCAAATTAGCTAATTCTAGTTCAACTAACCCCATTTTGGTTTATCCAAACACCCATTTATTGTTGTTGCATCAGCACTCTTTTGTAACATCCAATTTCTATATGTCTCCTTTGTGCTTTCAAAATTTAGCCAACAGTTATTCTTCTGATAAATATGTTATCTCTTGAAACACAATCAAATTAGTCCTCTGTGCTTTGCATTTTAAGGTAGCGTTCTCCAGTGTGAAAGAAATATTAAGGCTACAATTTGACCGTAGAATCCATCTACAAATGATCTGGTAATAAGCATCTTGAGTTTTTCTGCTTAGTAAGTAATATTCTATGTGGTTTCTTATTCTCTCAGTATAGATCAGAAAGGAGAACATTAAGTTAATAGGCTCGCTCATTACTTGTTTTATGTCTATTTATCAAGTCAAGTGCCCACAAAAAAGAAAAGTAGGTTAGTATTTGAAAAATCTGCAGAAGTATGCCTTACTTGTTTTGCAGCATGTATAGACAAATGGTGTGTGTTAGTGATAGATAACAATTAATTGATATTGATCATATATAAAATTTTCGGTTAGGTAAAAAACATTTTCTTTCCTCCAGATTTACTTAAATGACACTCCGTCTCATTCTTATCATAAAAAAACACTTTCACTCTTTTGACTAATTCTTCCAGATTTATTGAAATGACACTCCGTCTCATTCTTATCATGAAAAAACATTTTCCTCTTTTGACTAATCGTTGATTAATGATTGCTTAATAATTTTATTTAAAAAGAGATAAGTATAACCCAATTTTACATGTTTGGACTTTCGATTTGATTAAAAATTAAACTATTATTTATTTTATTTAAAAAATTTAAATTTTAATTTTAAATTTTTTAAATTAAAAGTTAAAAAAAATAAAACAATTTAACCTTTTGATAACATAATTTTACTATTCTTTTAAATTTTTATTTTACGATATTTTAATCCTATTTAACTTTGTTTAAAGTTTAAATGACACTTAGTTCTTTTTTCAACTTAAATAGCACTCAATCATTCTTATTTTAATATTTAAAATAAAAATAAAAAAATAATAAAATAAATTTATTTAAAATCAAAAATAATAAAACTAAGCTATCAAAAATTAGATTTTTTAAAAAAAATTAAAAACAAGAAATTTTTTAAAAAATAAATGAATCAAATAATATTTTAATTTTTAATCATATTGATAACTAAAATGTGTGAAATTGAGTTACTTTCACATCTTTTTTAACAAAATTGTTAGATAATAGTTAGTCAAAGGGAGAAGCATTTTTTCATGATTAGAATGGGGTTAAGTGTTATTCAAATGAACCTGAAAGGAGGGGAGTGTTTTTTACACTTTTCAATTTATATTTTAATTTTGTGTCTTTGTTATGATTATTTTTTTTTCTTTTTCTTTTCCTTTTTCTTTATGTATCACCAAGGATGTGAGAATGTTAATTTATATTTTAATTTTGTGTCTTTGTTATGATTTTTTTTTGTTCTTTTTCTTTTCCTTTTTCTTTATGTATCACCAAGGATGTGAGAATGTTAACTTCGTGTTTTGAGCCTAGGCAGCTGGTTGTCCTTCCCATTTGTAACTAGCAAAACATTATATTCAGTTTACTTGCCAAAGGTGTGGAGTTGTTGGATGAATCTAGGAATTAAATGAATTTTACTCTTACAATTGCAATTGGTCTGTCATTTCACCATGTAATTTATAAGTCACGTTAAATTTTAATTTCACTAGTTATTAAAAAACATAAACTAAGACTTGGTCACAATTATAAATATAATACTGATTACAAGTTATACCATGCAAATGTGAGATGTGGTTGAAGCATGAACTCAGTTCTGCTGCATTTCAGAATTCAGAGATGCACAAGTTTTTTTCCCCAATGATATTTCATTGCTTACTTCAATTTGACCTCTCACAGTTCTCCTGGCTTCTGTGAAGTTGACACGTAAAAACTACTCGTGTCTCAGAAGGGAAGCCCATTGATTACTTGAATTGTAACTCTCTAGTGCAGAAATATGTATTTGACCACGAGGCATCGGCTGTTTCTGTGACATCAATGATGTGTGGAAGAATCAAATTGATCCTACTATACAAAAACCTGAGCCATCCAGAGAACGTGTGTTATGCAACAAGTACGTAAATTTTGAAACATGCACATGATAGATAACACACATATGTGATAATTATACATGAAAGTAACTAATCCTAACAGCCACACGCCTGAAAAACTGTGAAACTATGTTCTTCACAACTTAAAACTGGCAACGAAGAAGATAGCAGTGACAAATGTTGAATCTTGATATTGATTTCTGATTCCATTCAAGGATATAACAGGTTAATTGACCAAAATCTCTCAGAACTTTGGGCTCAAATAAATTATGTTCCATTCTACAACATAAAAGGAAGTTCAATATTCCATCTTCCATGCTATGCAGATAGAGCTAGATGGTTATGTTTGCAATTTGAAAGGACCTTATCATTGTATCCTAGAGACGTACATTGAATAAACTTAGCCATGGATGACTTCAAACCAGTTATTTTGTATTCCATTTGGCATCAAGGAAGCTGTCCAATCCCGACTCCATATCATGACCTTTTTACATTTGAAGAGGGCCTACACGCTATTACTTTACCTTCTCAAGAAAGAAATAAATGATATTGCAAGTACAGCATGCACGAAGATAGTACATTACTGAACAGCCTTATTTACATTTCCTTTAATAGTTCAAATTCTAAGATGAAATTTATTCACAGTCCAACAAAGATTATTCTGAAGCACAAAATTTTCTAGTACTGACACTCTCTTTGTCCTAAAGATTGCTAAACGACTCCTCAAGTCCTTTGACATGGAAGGTCATTACTTTATCATACAGCTTTCTCCATTATTTCTCCATTATGAAAAATCTCTGTAATTAGGTGGGTCTCTATAATATGCTGGGACCATTGCAGGGAAAAACATCTGCCTGACTCCTTCAGACATTATAATAGGGAAAATTATGCCAGATGCACCCTGCATTTAGATTGTAACACAAGAGTCAGAAAGTTTTGGAAGAATAAGAATATGGAACAAAGGATCATGTTAGTTGAGGCAGAAAGATGGATGTATACATACCGAGATCAATCTTGCTCCTAGCCACATTCTCTTTGGTGAAGGAAATGGAAGCATCAAACGACCAACACCATAGATAGCCACAGCAAAGAAATGGAGAACCAGGACCAATGGGCGAGGATTTAGGCCAGACAGCAAAGAAACAGGCCCGTTTGAGAAAATACCGCCAAGGCTCAGATAATCAAAGCATGCTCTACGCATCTCCTGTCTTGCCTTGTCTGGTGAAGCACAAAAGACCTTGTACAGAGCTCCAGCCAATGTGTTTATTGTGGATGCCACCGGCTGGTAACAACATAGAAGATAACAACTTCAGTACCAATTTAAGTATGATAGCTTCAAATATGAATAGAGCTATGGTCTTAATCTTTAGTCTGCGTGGATTTTTACTCTAATTTTTGTTTTTGGATCTCAGTTTTCTTTTTTATGCTCTTGGAAATGGACAACGCTGAAAATCTTGAAAACTCTATTGTTTTCATTTTCAAGTGAAAATGAGTTTGAAAATTTTGAAAAAAAACTTTTTGTTGTGTTCGGAATATGGGTCTGTTTCTGAAAATTATCCCAAAAACAGTTTTTGTAAACACCTGCTGCATGGGTTTCTTTGTTTTCAAAAATAAATCTAAACAGGCACTTTCTAGCAAAGCAAAAAAAACTTAACATATTGGTAATGGCATATCCAAGTGGACCGTGAATACCTACTTGTTAGAAGGGAAAATGTCCAATGGCCACAAATTCAAATATCCATGGATCTTTTCCCACCAATTAGTAAAAGCTACTTATAAGCATTTCTAAAAGGAGCAAAAGAGATGATAATTTGCCCTCACCTTACGCAGGGTATAAAAGGACTCAAGGTAGTTGCACAAGGCAGAGGCATCATGGAGATCATGCAGGGGCCTGAGAAGATCTCTTAGGACAACAATATCTGATAGAGCCACGGTCATGCCTCCTCCAGTCAATGGATGGCGCATGTTGAAGGCATCTCCAAGCAGAAGTGCGCCAGGAGTGGGATAAGGGGCAGCTGGCATGCTTCTGTTTGGCATTGTCCTGATGTTTCCCTTGTCAATTGCTGCTATGAATCCATTGTACAATTCAGGGGGGATCTAATGCAAACACAAATCTATTGTTCAGAAACAATTTAATGCTAGAACATTGAAGTGAAAATGAGAGGCAATTCAAGTTGAATTGGTTCTGGGTACCTGAGGAGCCACCACTGTCTTCAAGTAGTGTGCCATATCACCATTGGAAACAGAAGGGACCTTCTGCCCAGGGACATCAACAAGGCAGCGAATCTCGGTGCTGCTGATTGGATAGAACAAGATAGGAGAAGGGTCCGCCAGGACAACATGTCCGTGGTTTGTGTGTGGTAGCTGACAGTTTTCCAGGACCAAGCCAACAAAGCAAGAAGGCACATCTACCTGCAAGTGCATTCAAGTATTACATTGAATTTAAAATTCAAGTAGCACTTAAGACAAGCCTACTTTTCTGAGCTCCAAGGGGAGCAAGTAATAGAATAGGAGTTTGTTTGATGATGAGGAAGAAAAAGGGGACAGCTTAATGCATGAGATTTTATGAGAAACCATCTTTACCTTGGGATTGCAGAGAGACCGTCGGAGGTTCGAAAAACAGCCATCACATACAATTGTTAGGGGAGCATATGCTGTTAACTCCTCACCATTCTTGCTCTTGTATTGAACTCCTTTGATTGTCCCTTCTCCTCAAGCAGAGATGTCACTGTTCCTTGTTCAAGTCTCACACTGTCAAATTGGAGAAGGCAGATTGGTAAGGATTAAAATAGTAATCACACAATTAATCACACATTGCTCTAATCATTAAAGGGTGTTTGGCAGTACTTGGAGAATAGCTTCTGATTTTCTTTTGAAATATACTTATTACGAGATTTTGCCTCTTTTTTAAGGAAATTTTAGTACTTCCCATTATATCTATTTTTCTTTTTTTATACAAGTTGCACGTTATGCCCTGCTATGATATGTAACAATGTTAAGAAAATATCGTAGCCCTTTTAAAGTTTTGCAACTAAACATTTAATTAAAATAACTTTGGAAGCTTTTTTTGGTACTTTTTCCACTAAATATGATATTTCATTTTCAAAATCTCATATGTGAAAGGACTTTGTACAATAAGAGCTTGGCCAAACTCCAATTGGTTAAGTATTAAATATCCAAATGACTTCGTACCACAAGTTTGCCAAATGAACCAATTGATTATTGTTCCAAGCAAGTGTAGACACCTATTAGAGAAATCATTATTGTGATTTGGACAAAAAACTATTTTTGGTTGAGCATAAATACCAATGTAATAGATGAATAATAAACCCAAGAGTCAATAAAATTTAAATATTTTTGCCCATAAGAAAAAAATAAATCCAGATGAGGGATGGAGACGGTAATACTTGGGAAGAGTGGCAGCTTTCTCCCTCATCCTCTGAATGAATCGGCCGTTGTGGAAGCTTCTTCCGGCCACATCAGAGTGAAATTTCTCCAAGGGATAGGGAAGTTTTGTATCTTTGCCATCTTTGTAAAGGGCATATCCAAATATTCTCTGAGCATCAATCTCGTTGAGGCAATCTGCAAAGACATACACAAACTCACAACTAACGCCTAATCGCAATGAAAGAGCTCCCATAATTGAATGATCCACCAGATACGATAAAAATTAAAATTATTTTTATTGATAAGAGATGTCAATATCTTATCCAGTAATTGACAAGTGCAAGAGAGTTTCTCTCGTTCTATCTCATCCATAAAATTTTCAATTTTTATTAATCAAGGTAGAGAGGATAATCTTACCACCTTTCAATATTATTTTCAAGGATTGCCTTTTATTTTAAGCATGAATAAATCAAAAACTATTTTTTGGAATAAAAAAATATTTCCTATGAAAATAAGCAAGAAAATTTTTGAAAATTTTAAACATAAAAAATAGATAATAGATAATAATTCCGATAACTATAAGATCCGTTTTAGAAATTAAAGGGTTTAAAAACCCTGCTTTTGCAAAAATTCAATACGATTAGTTTTTTGTATTTGGACAGATGGGACATTTACCGAAAAAAATTCTTTGTAACTTTTCAAAAGTACATCTAAAAAGCTCTGTTTTTTTCTTTTTTAATGTTAGAAGAAATCATCCTTTGTTGCCCGCTTACCCTCAAGACCCAACTCGATCAACTTCAAGTAGCCTCCGGGTTGGAGGAGCTCGCCGACAATTCTATCTGGCTCACTCAAGTCTCTCTCGATTACATGAACTCTGCGCCCATCCTGCAGATGCAGATGAAGATGACAACAAATTAGCTGATGATCGCACTGAAGGAACAACACATCAAACACTTTGGAACAAAACAAAGCCTCTGTTTTGTTGTTTTGCCTAGATCTTGTGTCACGTACTTGCATGTATCTAATTTGTCATCAACACGTACACCTGATTTGTTCGTAAAGACAACCAGAGTTGGAAGCTAGCAGTCCTCGTAATGAGGCATAAAAAAAAAAAAAAAAAGGAAGGAGATCCAGTGGAAGGAATCTAATTATTATTTTTGTTAGAGCGGAGCAATTTTTTGACCACAACTTCCCGTTGTAGCCAAACAAGACTCTAGTGGAAGAATCTAGTCGAGGACTAATTTTGTTTGGAGTTTATGCTTTTTGCTTTTTCCTTCGAAAAATCGAGAAACCATGATACTGAACGTTCTAAATTTCTAAATTAGAAAGTTATAAATTTTTTATATTAAAATGGGCAATTAAGCAGATTTTAAATTCTGTGTGATAACCATATTTTGATAACATTGAAAAATAAAATGAAGTGGAAAAAATTAATTATTTGTGTGTTATTTTTTATTTGGTAATTAACTGAACAAAACAAATCAAATCTTTGAAGTTTTTCTTAACCCAAACAAAGTTTAAAAATATATAATATACGTGTATTACTTGCATGATATTTCCTTGTTTTACCATTATATTTTCCTTTTGTTTTAGCTTATAAATCCTGAGCATGGAACTGTTATCGGCATAAATAGAAGAAAATCAAATACAATAGCTAGAGTCCAGAATTACTGTATTCATCTTTCGGAACTTTTCCCGTAAGAAAAAAGAACTTTTAAAGTAACATCATTATCATTATATTTTTCTTTCTTTATGAAACCCAAAAAACCGGATTCGTGCCGGGAAGCTAAATGAGTACTTAGTAGGAAAATTTTCTTTAAAAAAAAATGAAAGATCCACTTAGGTAAAAACTTAAAGGAATTATTCATCAGCTATCGCAGGGGGATGAATCAATGGAGTATCGGAGTACTCGCGACAGAGATGGAAGTCTATTTTTATAATCCCAAATAAGCAAATTAAGGAAGATGAAATATCTCCATCAAACGTATTAAAAAAAATGAACAAAAAATTTGCAGTAGACGCACGTTAGTAACAGTATATAAACCCAAAATACTTAGTATTTTCCAAAAAATAAAGAGAAGAAAAGGAAAATTATCCATAATATCCATGAAAAAGGAAATAGTGAAAAAAAAAAGTTCAAAGTTATATGCTTCCATACAGTATGTATTTGTTTGTTTGGGGAGAGAAACCGACCTTGCCAAGAGTGTGAGCGAGGGCGGAGCCAGCAACGCCGGCACCGACAATAATGACGTCCGCACTTCCGGCGGTCTCCAGGCGGCGAGAGCCGTTCACGGAGGTCTTGAAGCTCTGGTGTCTCTGAATCACCATCGGAGCTCTCCTCTTCTTTGTGCTCTTCGATTTGTAGAGCAGAGCTAAGCCAAGCAACGAAGCCAGTAATCCTCCGAGAAGATATTGAAAATCGGTCACCATCATCGTCTTCGTCTCCGTGACGGAACACTGGCGAACTCTGAGGATTTGGCAGAGAAGTTTACCTCTCTCCCCCTAGGTTGCTTTCCGTGCGTGGGAAACGATAGCTTTGTAACAGAAATGGCGCCTTTTTATAGGCATGGGCTGGCAGGGAGAGGCAATTATACCCGAAGTTTAAGGGGCTCGGCCGAAAATACGTGTATCCGCCAACCATTTTTTACTTTTTATTTTTCGTTTTTCTTCGAGGGGAATTTTGTTTTCTATTACGGAAAATTTGGATTTGATAGGCCATTTCAAACCTTTCCTTTAGACAAATTTTTTTTCCATAAGTGGATGTCTAATTTATAAATTCTTTTATTTAATTAATTTAAGGCTTTTTCCTTAAATTTTAGAATTAAAAACCAAAAATAAACATTTTTAATATTTTTATTCTTTTTTTCACGTCGTGTTTGTTGTCACAATACATGTTAAATAATATTTCTGAAATCATATAAAAAAATAGATTATTACTTTTTATGTTTCATTTAAATCAATTCTTTACCATTTATGGAAATTAAAACAACGTGAAAAATTCAAAGAGATTGCTTTTTGAATGAAAGCAAACGGGACTTTAGTATTTTGGGGTAGGGACAACACTTCGGCTTGGGAGTTATCTCATTAGATACACACAGAATTTTTAAAAACTTCAATAGAAAAATTACAAAGAGGACATTCCAAGAATTTGGCATGTTTGGAAGCGCGCATAACTTTAAGCCAATCAAACCAGTAATAAGATTTGTAAAGCCCACTTGCAGAAGAGTAGACGTGGCAACATATGAGTGGTGCTTCTTGTCGGCTACGTGGTCCTATCAATTAATTGGACAGCTGGATCTTTAATTTCTAAATATGTACTTGAGAAAATTGGTTAAATAAGATCAAAATATTATTCGAGGGAGCTGTTTTCCTCAATTAAAGAAAATTAAAAAATAATTTGTAAAGCTATAATCTGAATAAAAATAAAAGATAATTCAATTAAGTGAAGATTTAAAAAAAAAAAGCTGATTTTTGAAAGAAACCAAACAGCCCCCCTGGAAGTGGTATTAGATGCGAATGTAGTAATTTCTTTCTATTATGCCTTCTATTATTTTTAGTAATTTCATTTTATTGTCTTTCCTTTTCTTGGGAGGAGTAATGTTATCATGTTGACAGATGTAGAATAATAAATATTACCCTTGATGACAGTTTAGCTTTTGTGTTTTAGAAATATCATATTTTCTTTTTCTTTTTTTTTTTTGTTTTCTAAAAATGCTTCCAAAATCTTTACCAATTCCGCAAGTCACCTTAAAAATAGAGTAAATAAATACACGAATGCACGTTTGTTCTTCCCAGGAAAACTCACGCACTCACGCCTCCTATTTAATTTGAAGCTTGTTCCATTTACAAGTCACATAATGCAAGGTCTTTTTTATTTTTTTATTTTTTGTTTTTTTAACAAGAAGGGAAATATTTTCTCAAAATAAAAAAAAAAGTTTCTCCTTATTTATTTTTTGACTTATTTTTCAAAAATTAAAATTAATTTCTTAAACCAATACATTATTCCATAAAATTGCCACTCTGTTATTTAGTTTTTTTTTTTAAACTTTCTGATATATATGAAATTATGTGAGAAGAGATTAATGACGTAACAATTGTTGGATAAAAAACAGACTACTTAGGAGAATGACCTCATTATAATAGCAGTAAGTTATTCTCAATTTTCACATATGAGACTTTTACTGCTTTTTCTTGGGTCTTTATTCTAACTTTTTCCACCATTAATGCCCATTTGTTATAAAAAATATGTTCATATTTTATATTTAAGAAGAATTTCATATTTGAGCTTAGTTTTTTTTGGTACAAAAAGATAAAAAAGTAAAAATTAATAAAGAAAAGTAACTTTAACTATATCAGTTAATAATAACAGGCTAAAAGTGGGAGATGATCCATCTAAATTAATAAATATCATATACCGAAAACTTGAGATATTCAAACTTAGCCCAGCATTAAATGCACTTAACTAAAACACAAATAACAACTTTATAGCGGGTCCCGCTTGATCTCATAATCACCGCCGGTCATCAATGCAATGTCTTTCATCATTTCTTAGAACTTTTCTCGATAGTATAAAGTACAATAATATAATTTTATTTTATTTATATAGTAATTTTATCTATTTAAATAAAATAAATTTTTTTTATAATTCTAAGTAAATTTTATCATCTTATCAAGATTTATTAATTTTATTATGATTCAATTGATAAAAATAAATAAAGATAATTATCTAAATTTTTTATCTGAATTATTTATAAAATTATTGAACATATATAAAAAAATAATAAAATAGGATAAGTTTATTTTATCATATCTTATCAAATCAAGCAAACAGATTTTATTTGTGTTTATAATGTATTTTTTTAAAAGTTAATATTTTTTTTTTTATTAAATGTGTAAAGTTTATATTTTTAAAAAGTAAATATATACTTTTGTACTTTTTGCGGTGATGGGAGAAAATTCTCAGTAGTCACTCGATGGATGAACAAAATACAAGGTGGTAGGCAGAGGGTAGTTGTGCACTTTAAAAAATTTGAGCTGGACCAGCTCTTCATACCTGACTCTGATTGTACGATCGCTTCCTTAACCCTTCAGTCAATCAAGCAGGAGGATGTCCACACAGTTGGGTGAGGAAATTTCAACAAACAGACAAGGCTGCTCCTGGCATTTTCAACAAATGGGCTTAATAAATCTCCCAAATTAAACACAAAAAGGGACTTGGATTAAAGGTGCGTTTGGCTGGGTTTCTTTTTTACGAGCTTTTAAATGTTCTAATTTACTCCATCTAATGTAATATTCAGCCAGACCTAAGGACAAACATGTAATTTTAAATATTATATTTATTTTTCGTATTAATTAAAATTTATTTTTGACAGCACTAATTAATAAATGTCATCAGTGCACCGTCTAACTAAGTCTATTTAATATTAAGTGTTATTTTACTAGAACAGCATTCTGCCAACCAATAAAATTATGCTATGTGTATTATTTTTAAATTCTTTATTTTTAATTTTTATTTTATGTTTAATTAAAAAAAAAAAAAAAAAATTAAATTATTTTATATTTTATTTTTAAATTTAAAATATAAAAAATATAATAAATTTATTTTAAAAATAATATATAATATAATTTTATTGATTGTCAAATATTATTCAAATAGAATAACACTTAACATTAAGTAGATCATCAAACCAATGGTAATATGAAATAATGTTTAGAATAGCACCTAATATTAAATGGTCATCTAACCAACCCAATGCAAAAAACTTTCAATCTTGTCACACTCAGCGTTTATGATGAGCCAGCCAGGAATGTACGGGCTTACCTCAAATTCTGTAGCATTGTCCAATAAAGTAATTTCACAATTTAACTACTTTTCATAAATATAAAAAGTTTTACCCGGATAAATTTAGCAAAAATTACCGTGACAGAGAATTTGATAAAATTAATAATTTAAATGATAAAAATATAAAATATTTTTATTTACAATCAAAAAATTTATTAATTAAATATACTTATATTTGAGTCTTTTAAAACTTGTAATGTAATTGGTCATCCTTCATTATCAAAAAAATTTATGATTTTGCCTATCCCATATCGATTAGGTAGGTGCATATATATTAATTCAAAATTTTTACATTACTGAGTTTTTTGAGGCTTAGTAATGTGATGGATTGTCCTTCATTACTAAAAAACTTGTGGTTGTGTCTATGCTTCATCGGTTGGGTAGGTGTGTGTGTGTGTGAGTTCAAAATCTCTTATATTACTGAGTCTTTTGAGGTGTAGTAATGTGATTGGTTGTTCTTCATTACCAAAAAAATTTGTAATTGTGCCTATCCCACATTGGTTGTGGTAGGTGTGTGAGTTAAAATTTTTTACATTACTGAGTTTTTTGAGATTTAGTAATGTGATTAGTTGTTCTTCATTACCAAAAAAACTTCTGATTGTGTATGAATTCAAAACCTCTTACATTACTGAACATTTTGAGATTTAGTAATGTGATTAGTTGTCTTCATTACCAAAAAAACTTGTGATTGTGCCTATTCTACATTGATTGGGTAGGTGTGTGTGTGTGAGAGAGAGTTTAAAACCTCTTACATTACTGAGCCTTTTAGACTTAGTAATGTGATTATTATCCTTCATTACCAAAAAAAAAAATATATATATATACTTATATTTTTAAAATATTTTTATTCTTATAATTGTTATAACTATAAATTGATATAATTATAATTATGTACTTATATAGTTATTTTAAGGTCCGCGTATGTAATTATACATATTTATGCTTGTAATAATGATATTTTAAAAAGAATGGATCAATTAATACCGGTTAAGTGTAAAAAATTTACACCAAATTTTATACTATTGATTTAGTCAAAATCAACGGATGAGATTAATTACAGTTATTTTCTAATAATTTCTAATAACTAATTTATAGATTAATTAAAAAAATAACTGTAAGTTAGTTTTTAGAATGTAACTATGATTAATTTTATCTATTAATTTTGACCAAATTAATAGTATAAATTTTTGTCAATTTTTCACATTTACACCGTGTCAATTGATAAATTTTCTATTTTAAAAATGTAAATATTTTTAACGTATAATTTTATTTTTCCCAACACTAAAATAAAAATTTTTAAATTGTTATTCTCTGAGTGATAAAATTACCAAACTATCCTTATTAATAATTTCTCATAAATTTAATTACTTTTTGTTGGGCACATAAGCACAAATATTTATTTAATTAACAATAAATAATTTGACTGCTGATGAGTGCCGGAAAACTTGTTGCAATTTCTACTTTTTTGACTCTACCAACCACCAGGGGATCAGGTCAACGATATTGATATGGGTTGTTTTCCCTAAGGCAAGCGTGCAAGGTAGACTCTTTCTTCCAAGTCTAATAAACAACGGTGTGACCGCGAGAAATTTCCTTCATTGCACGTAAAAGCGATGTAATAGATCAAATGTAGTCACGGTAGGATGAGCCTGAACGGGGTAACCTGCGCTTATTTGAGAGTTCTCAAGAGTTCACAATGGAGAAATTTGGGCAAGGGACCTTGTCAAATTATCAGTTGACACCTTCATCCATGTTAGATCCCGTTAATAATTTTTAGAAATGACTGTCAAAGATTGAGTTTGAATGATCTGAACTCAACCCCTTTTAGATTAAGGATGTGTTTGTTTAAATTATATAAAAAAATGTATTAAAAAAAGCACATTTGAAAGATTTTAGGGGGTGTTTGGGAGGCTTCTACTTATAACTTCTCAATTTTTCAATAATTAAAAAGTGACTTTGAGTATTTGCAAAAGTACTTTTAACTTCTACTTCATTTAAATTAAACTGTAAATAGTGAAAAAGTTTAAAAAAAGAGAGAAGGTACTTCTAATTTTCAGTGACAATTTTGTAATTAAATCAATATGATTTAAAATTTGTTTTAACACTTTTACCCTCAAATTTTTTCATTATTTCCACTCCTTACCCCTTTCTTTTCTCCCATTCTCTCTCCACCCCATCATTGGATAGGTCGCCATCACCAGACGGACCGCCTTCCCCCCCCCCCCCCCCCACTCAGGGCTCCCTCCCATGCAATGGAGAGCTCCATCGTCGCTGCACACAAAAAAAAAAATGAAAGTGAGAGAGATGAGAGGAAAAAAAAAAGAAAAATTGTAAATAATGGTAAAAAAATTATATGTAAGGGTAAAATGGTCTTTTTATTCTAAAAGTTTTTTTATAATTACTTCACGAAATTATCTTTCAAACACCATTTTACTAATTTCGAAACTTTTTTTTACATATTTTATAAACACCCACTACTTCTGATTAAAATCTAATTTTTTTCATTTCTTCTTAAAGCACCTACTTTTGATTTTTTACAAGTATTTGCAAACACTCCCTTAGAGTACTGGGGTAAACTTTAAAAAAAGTATTTTAAAAAAAACAAAAATCAGATTTTTTTTTTTAAATTTCAAAATTAGTATGGAGATCTTTTATGAAAAAATCATTGTGAAAAAAGTATTTTTGAAAAAATTTATTCAAACACACCCTAAGTTTGGATGGAAGATTTTCGGGAAAGTGATTAAGTATACCACAAGTAACTTTTGTTTACTGCTGCTTTATTCTTGAATGCAAGAAACATAATATTATAATTAAATATTTTTAATTGTT
Organism: Thlaspi arvense; assembly: GCA_911865555.2. Lineage (NCBI taxonomy): Eukaryota > Viridiplantae > Streptophyta > Magnoliopsida > Brassicales > Brassicaceae > Thlaspi > Thlaspi arvense. The sequence continues at coordinate 40,235 of CAJVSB020000279.1, forward strand.
ATTAAGAGAAAATATAATTAATATATGTTAAAAGTATACTGATAACTTTAATTCTCATGTTTAAGATGGGTCAAGGCAGGATATACATATCCAATATCACTCCCCCAATATTTGGATCTACCTTCTTTAGATTATCATAATCCTAAAATGCCAAGAAGACGGGTGTTGCTATTCTTTGTAACTATTCAAATTTGAAGTGAAGTTAGAGGGAGAAGGCAAAGATGTTGGAGCGGGTCGGGAGTCGGAATCTCACTCTGGTGAGACCTGCTGCCATTTTTGTTATTGGACTAACGGGTGAATTATCCATCCAGATCCAATTGGTAATACATAAATAAGTTTTGGATAGTAGAAATTGCATTCTCAATGGCACAATATTTTATTTCGGCAAAACTGTATCCCATGTGAGGCAAGGTGGAACACACTTCACTTTCACTATTAAATTTTGACTATTGTAACACACACAACCAAAAAAATTGAAAAGCCAGACCCTCTCTTTTCTTTTTCTTTTTTTCTCTCTTTCTAAGGATGAGATGCATGTACCACGCTTCAATATATCTCCTATCAAAATATGATTTTCTTTAAAGTATAAAATGTTAAAACTCTTCTTAACAACTTTCGGTATATCAAACTTATATTCTCACCTTTGTCAAAGCAGAGGTCGATTACTATTTTAATCAACACTTATTAGTATCATGGATTTCACATATAATCTATGAGATCAAACAGGATAAGAAGAAAAAAAAAAAAAAAGAGAGAACAATGACATGGTAGGGCAGCGTTTGGGTTTTTATCATAAAGTCCAAGCAAATAATTTAATTTACTCGCAGTAGAAATGACAGGATTTATCACAAACCCACATGAATTTACTTATCCTATTATTTTAAGTAGAGCCAGCCAACCATGAAAATTTACTTCTTTGACGATACTGTAGCATTTTGACCTTTCAAAGCTAAGCAATAATCAACAAACGTCTCCTTCAACATCAGCATTCTAAGAAACTATCAAGCAATAATATATGTAAAATATTAATATAATAATGTTTAGTGTTATGAGGGAAATCAAATTATGCTTGATTCAACGACCACAGCATGTGAAAGCGAAAGTAGGGAGTAGTTGAAGGCTGAAACTTGCAAGATTATCGAACTATGTGCAGCGTGAACATACAGAGAAAATAAATGATAGAGGTGGATTACTAATGCCGGGTGTGGTTTTGATAGCGCCACACATATCTGATCAATTGACAGTAGTACTGTGGGTAGTTCAAGCCAAGTCTTTGTTGTTGTGCTTGTCAGTCACATGTCCAATCTCTTCTCAATTTAGATCCTGGGAGTATGGCCTGTATTAACTGTTGACTTACTTATTCGATAACTTTCACATTAATTAAATTAATATCAAATATTATTACAATTTGAATGAAACACTGACTTAGTATTGAATTGCAAGGTCTGAAATTAGTTGGCAGTTGAAATAATTTGAACAGAAAATTAAAAAAGAAAAAATGTATATATGTATATCATGTGAAGTGTAGTTACATAATTAATAGCCAAGCCAACCAGTGTAGAAAAATGAGGCCAAGTTGACCTCTACAATTAGTTGCTTATATCAAGAATGGCGGCCAAGAATGAAGCACTCTTAGGATGGCAATATGGACTTGAGGATGCAATAAATTCCACAAACCCTAGTGTTAACCTTCTCAAGGAACGTGTTGCATTTTCAGTTGTGGAATATTTGATGCATGTAGCACTAGCACGCCAATGAATATATATGACTAATTATAAATTGGGTATCATGATTATTTCCAGTGGACTTTTCAGTTCCAGTTTTTCATAATTTATGTTTCTTTTTTATTATTATTATTTTTTAAGTTAAATGCTTGTTTATAATTGTAAGGGAGGGCTATAAGAACCCAAGTCATGCATCTAGGCAGGGCTGAGCATATTTTAATTTGAATTAAAAAAAATTGAAATTGGTTCGGTTCAGTTCAGTTATTAAGAGACTAAAAATCTATTTAAAGATCTGATTTTTGCAGGAATTTCTCCAAAGTAATTTTGATTTTTTTATGTACAATTATTTTGAAAATGTTTTAAAATTTACTTTTATATTATAATCTCTTTATTTCAATGAGAAAGAGTAAAATTAGATACATAATTTAATAGTACAAAGTTGAAGTGCTTTTAACTATAAGGATATTATTATAATCAGAAACTATTTTAGACATTTTATTATGATTTTTTTCTTAAGTCCAAAATTATCTCATAAAATTTTTTCATAATTTTTTAGCTATTTCAAAATTTTTTCTTCTCTTAAAGCAAACTATAAAAATTACATCTCAAACACTAATTTCATCAATTTCAAGAAATTTATAACTTATAACATATTTTGTAAATATATCCAACTACTGATTATAATCTATTTCTATTCATTTTTACTTTAAATTCAAATTTATAATTTTTTAAGAGGTATTTACAAGCACTAACTTAAATACAAATCCAACTGGTCGTATATAATTTCATTTCATAATTATTTGTGATCTTTTAGTTTAAATTTTTTGAATAAACAATGAAATTAGAAATATAAAATACTCCTAATTATAATCCTAACTCCCTAAGCATCCAGTTCAAATAGAGCTAAATCCAAAAAAGAAAAACTATAATTAGCAATTTAGTCAATTTATTTGGTTGAACAGAAATAGCATTGTTGCATGTTGGTTTAATTCAGTCAAATTGGAGTTGCAAATTGGTTCAGTTTGGTTAGTAAAAATGTTACTTCGGTTCTTGATTGATTTGAGTAGAGAAATTACAGCAAGGTCAAAGGTTGGAATTATTCTAAATTTTCTTTTAGGTTAAAGAATTGGCAGGTGGGATATTTTTAGTTCATGAATAGGTAAAAAGTTGACTAAAAATTGTATCATTTTTTTTATGTAAATAATTAACTAACCACTAGAAGATTGATGGGAAATCAAAATGACAGTTTTCTAAGGTTTTTTAAAAAATAAAAATTAATTTATTTTTTTGACAAATTAATTTTGGTGAGATCTATCAAAATATTCAAAATTAATTCTATTTCTTTTTTTAAATAATTAGAGAAAATCAACTTTTAGATAAATTAAACACAGTCTCATTTGTACTTAGTTATTTTAAAGAAATCAATTTATACGTATTACAAGATTATTATCTTCTTGTAAAAAAAAAATATATACTTGTTAGGATATATAGTATTAATAGCTTATATCTTAATATCACTCTTTTTCCTTGTCTGATGTGAAATTTATAATACTTTTCTCTACTTTAATTTTTGATACTCTCATAAGTAGGAGTTCGGCGCCTCTCCCCACCCTACCTATCTCCTCTTAGAGTTGCTTACGGGAATCTAGATGCATGCATGATATTTTCATGAACCAAATTCCATGAGATCTTGAGTACCAAACCAGGTTGGGTAAAATATTTGGCAAGGGTGGAGGTTGGGGTCACGAGATTTGGAACGGTGGCAGATCACCGAGACAATGGGTAGGGTGGCTGTTCATGGAAATCTACAAAAGCTCACCATTTTTTTTTTCTGAAATAATAATAAAAATAAATAAATATCGATCATACAAATTTTAAAAGAGTAATTTCACTTAAAAAATGTTTAAATTAGAATGCAAGACTTAATTTAATTGTTAAAACACTGATAAAATACTTATAAATTTCATATAAAAAATAAAAAATTAATTTTTAACTCCTCTATTTTTTATTTTTTAATTTTAATCTTTAATATATTAAAAAATAAAAAGACTTAAATCAAACCGATGCACTTCAAACTCGGCGTGATCTTAAGGCCTCACTTTTTTATTGTTTAGAAACAGGAATTTAAATTATTTTCTTTTAAAAATTCGGTTGGACTTTTATTGAAGGACAATTTATACCCAGAGCTTTTAATGCATAGTGTCAAAGGTGGTTGGCAGCCAGCTGCCTCCTCTTTTGACTATTATCCAAACACTGCCTTAGAATGCATAACTGTCTACTTCTTGTGTTCTTAATGAATTTTATCATGGTAAAATAATATTTTTTAATTTGACTAATGACGGCATTATTCCCTCAACAACACTTATTAATTATTAACATTCATATTAATTTGTAAAAGAAAAAATAATTTTGCCACTTTTCAATACCATACGAGTCATAGTACACACACATAGATACATATATATAAATTCAATTTATTGCGATAATATTATTCACATATAATATATAATTTCAATAAAAAATAAAAAATGAATTTTTACAAAGTAAAAACATTTAAACTTCATTCCAGGTGGGACTTTAGTACTGTAACACTAGCGCGAGCTGATGCCTTGATTTAATTCCGAAAGAAGAAGAAGAAGAAGAAGATTACTAGTAAGTGGGTGGCTGGTCAAAGTTGCAGCCTTTTGTATGAAAGATCTGTTTGGCTGCTGAGAAATTTACAAATACAAACATAGAATTGAAGGTCTCCGGTTCAGCATAAAGATTAAGGCCCATCTACATCTACAACCACCTACCAACTTGCATGTGTCACACATTAATGAAATTAATTCATCTGCATGTGTCAAACATTTAAGAAAACTACATGATACCTAATATCAAATGCAGATAACTATAGTCGTGACCGAGAAAAATCATTGAGGATCATGCCCCATCGATGCGCATCTGTCACATTTAAGTGCCAATCAATGAACTTAAATTCATGTTCAAAACCTTTTTTTTATCTTTTTTAACTAATAAAAAAATCAAATCTTAAAATTTACCCACTTTTTATTTATTGAAAGTGCTGAAATTTATATGTAAATTAAAAAATACGCAAATTCAAAAAAAACTCAGACCAATATATAATAAGATTATACGAATATAGATTGTCAAGCCGATGGACTTGACCAATTGATCAGAGAACGAAGGATATGAAGTAATTTCTTTTTAAAAAACGAGGACTTTATTGTAGTATGCGTGGTCTGCCTCAAGCCAAGTCCTCCTAAAATTGTTCTTCAATTCAGATGTCGGGTACGGTGTTTATGGTAGTTTGGTATGAACTAACTTAGAGGTCAAGGGGCCCCCCTCGGGGCTGTTTGGCTTTTGCTGGCTTTTCTCACTGTCAACTTTTAGTGCTTGGAAAAAGCTGGCATTGAATGGGTATTTAATAATCTGTAAAAAAGTATATATATTTTATAACATAACCCCAAGTGGAGGAACAAAATGTGAAAGGAAATACCACCACTAATTTAAATCTCAGGTTAAACTTTATGACTTACTTTTGCTTTTACCTGTTGACAGAACGTAACTTTTAAGCTCACTTTGTTTGATGATTTGACTTTTAGGGTTAATGTATTTAGTTTTTCAATTTTTAAAATTTATAAAGTAAATATAGTAATTTTTAATATATAATAAAAATTAAAATTAAAATAACATAATTTTTTTACTTTAAAGTCTTTCTACTCAACTACTTTAAAGTAGATAGAGTCAAAAAAATATTTCAAGTCATTGAGAAAAATAAGTATGAACGTATTATGGATTTCCATTGGAGTATGCAAAGATGGGTTGTATGAATCCTGCTGCGCTTTCTCAACATTGATTAGAACATTTTTTAAAAAAAAATTATAAGTATTTTTGTTCATTTTATTATTTAAAATTAATCATATTATGTTACACTTTTTTCAATGTATATTTCTACATATTTAAATTTGATTATTTTCTATACATATACAAATATTTTTATCATTTATATCTGCCACTGCCATCATCATTCGGTATTGATTAAAACCACGTTGTGGTGGAAAACTGCGACCCACCACGGACCGTTGTGGGTCAAGTGGCCGCGTCCACCCTCGTTCTGGTTGGTCAGTGAATATAAAGGCTTTCTTGTACTCCCATTGGAATGGCAATTTGGAAAACAACTTCCATCCTAGCACATTTTAATGCGATTAATTTTATTTTTATTATAAATTAATTAGTAATAGTTTACTATACAACTTTTGACACGTGGCATGTACACAAATATTTTATCTTAGTTTGTTATTATTTTTGTTGTGATATTTTACATTAAATTATATATTATATATTATATTTATATTAAATTTTTTTAAAAAAATCTGGGTTGAAATGGGAAATGATATGAGAACAACTTGGCCTTGTTTTTGTCAAGTGTTAACAGCAAAACAAATAATACAAGGCTGAATAGATGTATAATGAGTAAGTATACTTTGATTACTTGCCACGGTTACATTTGAAATAAATAACAAATATTTATTTTGGGTAAAAAAATTGTGTTTAATATTAGTGATTAATATTTATTAAATTAATAAATATTAAAACGAGTGATCTAATGGATCAAAAACTAATATTCAATAAACATGGCGTTGCAGTGGGGCTCAAATTCCGCTGCCTGACTCGATAAACTTGGGTCCCCTACCTCTGATCCACTTGAGCGTCTTGTACATGTCCAACTTGTCTTTCTGTTTACTTACTCTACTTGGGCTTGGCCCATCCTTGTAAAAGTGTAAATTTGGCCGTCCCAGAAAAAATTTGAGGTACCCTGGCCCAACCCCACTCAAAAGCCCACTAATTGTTGATGTTGGCATTGTTTCTCTCAAGTTCAATTATCATGAACACAGAGAGACAGACAGAGAGTCAAAAAATTAAAAATTAGAGGGCGTGGTTAAGCGGCGGTTGAATACTTGAAATTCAACGTTCACCCATAAAGCCTAGTTTCAAGTCCCTGTAATTCTTAGTCATAGCTATTGAATGAGGCTAAAACTACCATTCCAAATTCTAGGTGTACTATATATATATATATATATATATATATATATATATATATAAGACTTTGCTTAGTGTTCCATTCTACCTTGGTTTGCCATCTATTCTCTTGGTGTCACTGTATACACAGAGTATAATCTGCCATTTAAAGCTATATATATATTGGAGTAGAGGAAAATATCCATGGTATCGATTCCTCTCTATATACTGGGAACCATCATCACAGTTTACGGGCTAAATAAATAGAGACTTTAGTGGATTTGTCCCACAATTCATCAAATGGCTGAAGTTTTAAACAAGAGGTGGGGAAAATCATAATTACACTTTTTAAGGGGGAAAAAACTGAACCCTCCAACGGATCACAAGTAGAATGGACTGACAGGAGGGTGGAAGATGGGAATCTTTGTCATGGTCTTGTTTCGCTCAATTACATTTTGTGCCACAGAGTCCTCCACCTCAACGGGATTAACTGGCACCACCCTCTCCGGTACAACCTTGTCTCCATCAACCTTAGCCAACACCTCAAAATGCATCTTCACGGTCTCAGGCTTGGTCCTCCACTTGGGAAAACCCTCCCACCCAGATCCCTCCCCTTGTTTCAATTCTCTCTCTATTCCAAAACCTATCTTTACAAATGTCTGAGCAGACACATCTGCCTTCAACAATTTAAAAGAACCTTCCTCGTCAGCCTTTGGCCCAAAACTGAATAAAGGAGCTTCTCAAAACCACGCAAATTAGAGTTGGAGCCATTGATTGAAGTAAGAGGCCAGAGTGTGGTGAAATGTTTGGGAGTGAGAAGGGTAGGGGCTTCTCCTTGGAGATGGATGGTGGATATTGATTCGGGTGACTTGGTCTTTGATAGCGAGGATAGCTCCACAAGTCCTGGGGCTAGGCGCTTGAGCTTGAGCCTGTTAGTGGAAGAGGGTGAGGTAGATGGGGAGGTGAGAGAGGTGGGGCCCACGATGCGGAGGGAGAGCAGGGGAGAGTTTTGGGTGCAGGAAGTGTGGCGGAGGTGTTCAGCCAGAGCAAGAAGACCCGAAGCAAAACTATTTTGGGATCGGTTTAGGGGAAGTGGGAGCTCAATTGGATGCCGCAAGCTAACTGATCTGGCACCTTTTACAGTGACCATGGCACCTTCAGCTAAGATGACCTTTCTCAACACACCCGCATCAACATCATGCTGTATATTAGAATCAACAGCAGAGTAAATTTCCAATTTGAAGAATAAGAAAAGAGCTTATAACAAAGTTACAAGTAATAGAATCCATGAACCACTTGAAAAATTAAGGTCAGAACATTTCCTAAAGAACGTCTATATATGACCTTAAGTTCTGTTGCATTTGATGAAAACATTCCAGAAGGACACATGTGAAAGCTAAGTGACTGAAAAGAAAGACAAGTATATTATTTGTTAGACAGGTTAAGTAAATTGTGAAAGGGGTTCATGATTAATGTGATCAAAATTCTACCTGATAACAAAGATGCAACTGCAATTTCCCATTGTTAAATCATGAAACCTAACCTCTGATTTTGTGGTAACTTTCAATACTCACCATCAACATTCTAACAGAAAATGACAATTGAGCTTCAAACATAAGTACAATTCTATCGCAAAGTCCATAGTTTCACTTATTCCTTTCCATAACTAAATAAGAAGAGTGAATATGAATCAATCAAGAATTTGTTCATTAAATTCTCAAATTCATAGGTCAGAAAAAGATATTACTAGCAAGTTATTATAAGGTTGAAGTTGTTCCCCAAGAAAAAACCAGCCAAGGTAATCATAGAAATTTTGGATTCAGTCCAACGTGCTGTTTCTAAGTTCCCAACCTAATACCTTGAGATCCTAATGTGCAAAATCACCATGAACTCATGGTGCTTATACTTTGATTTGAACATTGAAAATAACAAGCAAATAGGTTATACTGCAGTACAACTCGACACCAAGTATGGGATAACATTTTTTTACCAATTACCAATGCTTTAAATTCCTATGCTCTTCAAATGACATGGTGAAAATAGAAGTAAAATGCTAGACTGTAGCAATCTTTTCTTTTCAATTTTTTTTTTAATCTTTCCTTTAATTCATTCATTCATTATCATTCCTCTCCCAAATTCCAAGAGGTGAAGACCCGGGGGGGGGGGGGGGGGGGGTACTCAGAATATACTAAAGTATATGCAGTTGAAACGTAATACAGATTAGAGAAAACACAATTCATAACACAGAATTCAAATAAATGAAACTCACTGGCAATGAAAGCCTCATATCTTTGGCGTCCTGTATCCACAATTCCATTGGACCTGCCAGCTGAAACGGAGACAAAACAGGCAACCTATTTTCCATTCCCCGCCTTTCAGCCAAGGCATTCTCCTCTTGGAATATAGGCAAATCTACGTCTTCCCATCGGTTTACATCCTCCAAGAGCTTAAAAGGAAGAATTTTATTATCAATCTCCACATCGAACTCATAGGCAACAGACCGACCCACCAAGGCGTCTCTCAAATCAAATCCAGAAATTTTTAGGTCTTCCGCTTGTAATCCTAACCCTTTCACAGTCGCCTTTTTCAAGTCCTAAAACACCAGAAGCTAATACAATATCAACAATCCAACAGCTCCCAATGCCTTACAAAAAACTTAAAAACAAAGTGATGATATCGTAAAGGGCAAGGACAAACTCCATTATTCGTTACTTCAAACTAAAATCCTAGCACAGCTTGAACACGGAACATTAGTTTTGAAATTAGAATTGTAACAATTTGAATGTGTTATAAGAAAACAATTCAAATTCTACGACAAAATTTTCTGTAAGGCGAAAATGATTCAAACTTCCCTTTTTGTATATGCCTACCGCGTAACCAAGTAGGAATTGATGAAACAGAAAGAATTGATCGCAAGTGCACATTGGTTTTTACTTACAAGAATGGCTTTCGCGTATGGAGAATTGACCTCTGGGGAAGAGATCAGAGCCGTCGCCGGTGACTGGATCGTAGCGAGCACCAGACACACAATGGCAAAATTGAACGATCTGCAAGCCATCAGAGAAAGAAGAGAGAACTGGGATCGAAAAAATTTTGGTTTGGATTGAGTAGGAATTCGGACGATGAATTGGGAAAAATTAGGGTTGTTTAAAGGGTTTTAAACTGTTTAGGACAGGGGACTACCTAGGATGCTTCAGACTCACAAATTTTTGGGAGTTCAGCATTGGTGATGGAGATTCGCAGGAATGATGACGTGACTAGGAGAACCAATAAGATTGGAGGAAGTGACATGAAATCGACGATTATTGATCGAGCTTCGCTTGTCAGCAGGAAAAACCCGGTTGGGTTCGTGACCGTTGACGTGGAACATCACCGGGAAAGTTGGTCGAAGGTTTACGACTCGCAGCGTGGTCCCAACATGCTAGGATTAACCCATTGTAACGAGGAAATCAAATAACAAACTGCCCAAATGGCGTCACCCGGACTCGAACCGGAGACTTTCCCTGTGTTAGACCGACGTGAAAAACACGGTTAGGTTCGCGACCGTTTGACGAGGAAGGTCACCGGGAAAGTTGGTCGCGTCACCCGGACTCGAACCGGAGACTTAGACCGACGGGAAAAACACGGTTAGGTTCGCGACCGTTTACAGGGAAGTTCACCGGGAAAGTTGGTCGAAATTTACGGCACTTCGAGGATTCACCCGCAATAAGGAGAAAATCAACAAAAAAAATTTTAAATTGCTCGATTGGCGTCGCCCGGACTCGAACCGGAGACCTTCAGTGTGTTAGACTGACGTGATAACCAACTACACCACGACACCGTGGTGGATAAACGTTAAATAAGAAATATGTTTTTTAAATTAAAATGATATTTTTATCGGGCTTGATCTTATTTTGGGGGCCCAAATGCGACGGTCGTTCCAAGGACGTGTTGATAATCTGTCTCTTATTTTTTAGGGGAGGGGGTTAAAAAAGGTTCAGTTCTTTTTCCAAAACAAAAAAATGAATTTTTTTGCCTCTATTAATTTAAAAAATTGAACACAAAATCCAAGTATTAAACGAGTATGTACGATTTTAATTTTAATAAAAGTTATAAACTATTATAAGTTGTTCAACAATCCTATAAATAATATAATTTTGAAAGTTTTAACGTGGATAATTGTGATAAATTTATATTGTATTAACATATTTTTTTATTTATGAAAATAAGTTTCTACAAGATTATTTACAGAGATAGGTAAATTTTATGTACATTGAGACATAGTTACTAAGGATCAAATTTTTATAAAAAAAAAAGGGGGGGGGGGCTTTTGTAGGATTGATTTCTTCGCAAAAAATCAGTTTGGGAGACCCGATTTTCCTTGACCATTTTTACATTTTAACGATTGTATCTATTAGATGGAAACTCTGTAACGTAACTCTTGTCTTGACAAAAAGTTCGGTAGCAATTGATATAGGAGATTTGGACCTGTTTTCATGTGGGAGAGAGAGCTCTCAACTTGATGAAAGAAAGCAGAATTTGGATTTCTTCTTAGATTACCAAGCATTGTGGTTGGTTGCGAATAAAATAGAGGAAATGAAATGAACCATAATCCAATCCTAGAAGTGTTTCTATTCTCTTCAAATTTTCATACCAAAGAGTAGGCTTTTGAAATTAAAAAAAAAAAAAAAAAAAAAAAAAAACAAAATTATCATCAGTCCAGAGCTCCTATCTAAAGATGGGAGCCCAAGCATGCAGAGACAAGAGTCGCACTCTCCAGCCGCCCATTTGCCGTCACCTGACCAAAAAATCTCCGAAAATGTTGATTTTGCTGTTATGAACGTTGAATTCAATTCCATGAACTTAGTCCTGCCTGAATTCCTTCCATCCCGGCGGCAATGAAAAGATTGTCAGTTTCATTGCTTTCCCATTTTATTGGTTTTTCCATTATCATTTCGTACTTAATTCTTTTAAATTTCAACTACTAAAATTTTTAACCGTCCAAAATTATTTGTTAAAATTTACATGATATATTATAAATTAATTATTAATAATTTAGATATAATTTAAAATAAAAGAAAATTAATATTTATTCAATGCAATGGCATTTCTGGCATGAAACTCTACTTGAAAAAGCTTTCAAGAGTACAAAGCATTTTACTAACCACAATAAAACATGTGATGGGAGATCACATAAAAGGGACCATTTGAAATTGAATTAAATGGTTGGACTGAATTGGAAAGAAAGATACGGCTCTTAATGATCCAATGCTACCCAAAAGGGCAGCACTGTTTTATCCGACGGTACAAATCCAAGGTGGGCACCGCCCACTCGTGGTTTCATCGCCGTCGGCTGCCGCGCGTCAAAACGTCTATATTTACTGTATTTGTATTTAGTTAATTTTTACGTAATGAATTTTGCCCATTTTGGTTTTTGAGATGAGAAGTGCTTTTTTTTAATAGTTTACATGTAAAAAACTTAATATTCGTGAGATTTCTCACTTATTCTTTTTTTAAAAAAGGAATTCATAAATTGTGTATGTATTTTATGATAAAAATAACGAGTTTTTCTTAATAAAAAATAATTAAGATTTCTGTTAAAGATAAATATTGTAAGGAGAGAGAGCAGAAAGATAAAAATTAAAAGATATAATTGCAATTAAGAATAGAGTTAGAGATAAGATTATTTATGTTATTTTATTTTAGTATTTAGATAACAATAGATTGAAAAGATTAGTATTTAAAAATATTTTCATTCCGGAAATTGTGTTTGGATTAGGGAGGGTTTTCTCCAAGTTATTTTGGTATTTAATTTAGACTTGGGAGACCATGTCCTTGAGTATTGTTGTGTTTGACATCAATTTTAATTTTTTAATTAATTTTTTATGGAACTATTCTTACTTTGACAAATCTCTTATATTTTCAAATTAAAAAAAATCAAATACCTCAAAAAATTAATTTTTTTAGACCATCAAAGAAAAATGCCTTAAACCAAAAATTTCCCATATACCAAAAATTTTGTTGATTTGTCACGCCCCGAACCCTGGGCCCGTGACCGGCACTGGGATCCACCAACCCCAGTAAGCCTCAACAAAACTAGTCAAACTCCAAATATATAAAACATACACAAAGTGTAATAATATAACATCTAAAAACTACCCGGGATCCTGTCTGAGAGTACAAGGAAGCTACTCTAGAATACAATCATGTAAAGTACAAAGAGAAATGCCCGTACATCCATCAAGTCCGCTGTCGTCGACTCCCACGTGGCACGCTAACCGAGGTGAGTGCAGTCAAAAGAATCTGGAATGTTTAAAACTATGAGTCGCGAAACTCAGTGAGTACGGATGATACCTAATCTATGCATGTCAGGATACATATCATAGCACAAGTCTAAAACCTTAAGCATACAGCGATCAGTAAAACATATCAACATACACTCAAAAATGCTATCAGCCAACATCAAATCACATCACAACACTTCACGTCACAGCACTGGACCCAGGCCTACTCACCACTAGACGCTACGGGTCACCGTACTCCAGCTGAGTCCCTGGCATCGCAATCACCTCACATGACCCAGGCCGACTCACCACTGGACGCTACGGATTTCCGCACTCTAGCCGAGTTCCTGCCGTCCCCAAATCCCATCACTGGACTCAGGCCACTCACCACTGGACAATACGAATCACCGTACTCCAGCCGAGTTCCTGCCGTCCCTCAAATCACATTCGCGGCCTCTGCCGCCCGCGGCCCCCGCCGCCTCACATCACACATCACATCCGCGGCCTCTGCCGCCCCGCGGCCCCCGCCGCCTCACATCACACATCACATCCGCGGCCCCCGCGCCTCACATCACACAACAATCCTCACATATAAGCCAAAAGCAATATACATACGCTTATACAGTTCACATCTCAAAACTAGTATCACATACTAACATAAATCATTAACAGTTCACAAAACACATAACACATCCCGAGCATAACATATAATCATATATAGTTTCCAAAACCACGTAATCATCATGTAAGAGAATCACAGTATGAAAACACAAGCATAGAGAAGATATCATCACTCACAGTACAGACGCTAAGCCAAAACGAGAGTCCCGAGTCACCTAACCCGACTCAGTGATCCGAATGTGCCCCTGCCTGCGAATCTGCAATCAAAATCACACAAAACCATCACAACGCCAAAACCGGCACAAGAAACAGGCTCGGTAGCCTCAAACTGAACTAAAATCCCAAACCGGCCCCTGGGCACGCATCTCGAGGCAACCCGACCTGTCACCAGAACCTACGCGACTCAGTAACACTGAACAAATCTACTTAACCACCCTCAAAACTACGGAACCAGCCTCCACAAAACTCGAACCGCAACGAACCGATCTCCAAAACCCACGAACCGGTTTAGCCCGATCTAAAACTATCTCCGACTCAACTCAAACGGCCACGAAACCCTCAAAATCGGATTCAGAAGGCCCAAAAACCCTAGGAACCACTATGAACCGGCCAAAAATGGCTCAAACCAGCTCCGAACCGGCCAAAAACCCTAATCCTAAGTATCGGCACGCAAACCGAGACCAGTTCACCTCGAACCGGGTGCCCAATAATTTCCCGAACCCACTTGGTCTGATAGCCCTCATCCCCCTGAACTCAGAACCGGTCCAACTCCCAAAACCAAGCCAAAATGGCCACTGAACCGGCCGGTCAAAGTCCCGGCGGTTCGGTCAAACCCCTTCTCTTTTTTTTTTTTTTTTTGCTTGAGCCGCCAGCCCAGCGGCTCGGCTCGGCTCAGCCGCGGCTCGGACCCGCCTGGGCTAGCCCACTCAACTGGGCCGGCCCAGCCCAAACACCCTTCTTTTTTTTTTTTTTTTTTTTTTTTTTACCGTGGGCTGGCCTGCGGGCCAAGCCCACCTAGGACTGGGCCCCAACTGGCCCAGTCCGGCCGAACCCCTGTGGCCCGGGTCGAACCCAACCCGGGCCCGAACCGCCCGAACCCGGATTCTTCATCCGGGTTCGTCCCTGTCGCCGGAAAGCCAACCCGATTTCCCGTCCGGGTCTGCAACAGACCCGGAATCCCGAACTACTAGAAGCCAGCTTTTGGGAACTTACCCGGTCCGATCGATGCTCAAGAACCCCAAAACCGATCCAGCCGAACCTCAAGAAGCCTTTTAATCGGATCAAAATCGGTCCAAAACACACCAAAATCGAAGATTTCTCCTTCGGCCACACCCGGATCCGCCGACCACGTCTACTCAAAATTCTCTCAAAAATCCAGCTCAATCTTTGAAATTGATTGAGGGCAATCGTGCGTCTGAGCCAAACGAACGCAAATATACAAGAAAATCGAGCCACAACTACTCCAAATCATCACGGTAAGGGGTTTTCAGTCCGGTTTACTGTTCATGACAGAATTTTCTGTCAAATTGCAACCCAGCCCTTCGGCTTTTAGTTCCTCACAATCTGGTCCCTGTGATATTTTTAATTTAATCCCCACAGATTTCGATTCTTGCAATTTGGTCCTCCACCTTAAAATTTTTCAGAAACTGGGTCATTACATTCTCCCCCCCTTATAAAAAAAATTCGTCCTCGAATTTTGAAACGTAACAGTAGGTAATACCGAGATCAATTAATGCAAAGGTCTCCAAAAATCATACTGTAATCGTACCTGTGATCGCCGCATCCGACGCCTGACCATCCTGATAAGTCAGTGCATACACTCGCGCGTGGCCCCTACTTCGACCTCCGCCTCCAGTCCCTCGTCCCCAGCACCGGATGGCCCTGCATCAATCTGTCCTTGAGTCCGTGGCACACTACCTGCAGCAAAAACAGTCTCCGCTGAAATGGGACAGTCCATGACCAAATGTCCCTGCTGGCCGCAACGATAGCAACCTCCCATCATCCCGCCAAGCTCCCGTGAACAATCTCTAACCACGTGGCCCTGCTGGCCACATCTGAAACATGCCCCTGTCGCTCTAGCAACCTCCCGAGAAAGCGGGCAATGCCGGATCACATGGCCCTGCTGGCCACATCTAAAACAAGTCACTAACTGTCTGCCCGAAGAATCATGACCACCCGATGCGGTAACACTATCTGACAACTGCCTCCCAGACGAACTCCCATGCTCGGATCGTCGATGATCACGAGACGGCGATCGCGCCCTAGAACTGCCACCACTGAAAGAGCCATCCGTCTTAATCCTCTTAACTGAACCCTCATGAATATGTCCGGATACTGCCCTCGCCTCCAATGAGCGTGCACACTCAACTGCACGAGCATAACTAATGGCCCCTATCTGTGATCCCATAGAACTGAACAAGGAATCTGACAACCCTCTGATAAACCTCGTGGCTCGTGCCCTATCATCAGTAACATGGAAGGTAGCATACCGAGATAAACGAGTAAACTGCTGCTCATACTCTGTCACTGACATCCCGGTCTCTGCACCAGTCTCTCAAACTCCGAGGTCAAATCTGCCATCCTGCTGCTAGGCATAAATCGCTCAAGGAACTCCTTCCGGAACTCCACCCAAGTCAAGGGGGCAGCACCTGTCGGTCTCATCTCTATCAATCGGTCGTACCACGATCGAGCTACACCTCTGAGACTAAAAACTGTCAACTGCACCTGTCTCGCCTCGGAACACTGCAAAATCTGGAACAGATCGTCCAACTGATGCAAGAACTCGTGCGGGTCCTCCTGCGTCCCTACTCCAGTAAAGGTGGGGGATCCATCTTAAGAAAATCTCTAAATAACCATCGAACCCTGTCTGCTGTGCTACCGGGACTACTGTCGCTGAAACGGTCGGGGTCCCTACAGGTGTACTAGCTGGGGCTGGCCCCTCTGGCACCGCTCCCTCCGGTGCAGTCGTCGTGCTCGGCTGTCCTCCAACTGAGGCCTGCTGTCCTCCAACCGAGGCCTGCTGTCTCCTCTCCCTGCACCTCCTCCAGAAAGATCTGCTACTTCTCTCCGTAATTCCCGAACTTCTGCTATAAGTCCGGTCAATAAGTCCACCGGTACAGTCACACTCGGTCTAGCAGTCGACTCTCGAGCTTGCCTAACGGTCCTCCCACGACCTCTCCCACGTCCTCTCCCACTAGTCGGGGGTGGGGCTGACCCACCTGCGGCCTCCCTCGACACCCCAGCATCAGCGGCCTCGCAAGAATCCATGGGCATCCCGTCCATCGTCACCGATACGTCCCTCAGCGAGTCCATATCCATCTATGTACAAAAGACGAGGATCAAAAGGATACCAAAAGAATCGGGCACACAAGGAATTTGAAAAGCTAACACAAAACACACCCTAAAAGGTCTTCGGCAGTCCTCCCATTATGAAAGTGGGGCCCTCACCCTCATAATAAAAGCACTACCAAAGAACCCCGCCCCCTTATAACTCTCAGAATAAACCTATAGCTCTGATACCACTCTGTCACGCCCCGAACCCTGGGCCCGTGACCGGCACTGGGATCCACCAACCCCAGTAAGCCTCAACAAAACTAGTCAAACTCCAAATATATAAAACATACACAAAGTGTAATAATATAACATCTAAAAACTACCCGGGATCCTGTCTGAGAGTACAAGGAAGCTACTCTAGAATACAATCATGTAAAGTACAAAGAGAAATGCCCGTACATCCATCAAGTCCGCTGTCGTCGACTCCCACGTGGCACGCTAACCGAGGTGAGTGCAGTCAAAAGAATCTGGAATGTTTAAAACTATGAGTCGCGAAACTCAGTGAGTACGGATGATACCTAATCTATGCATGTCAGGATACATATCATAGCACAAGTCTAAAACCTTAAGCATACAGCGATCAGTAAAACATATCAACATACACTCAAAAATGCTATCAGCCAACATCAAATCACATCACAACACTTCACGTCACAGCACTGGACCCAGGCCTACTCACCACTAGACGCTACGGGTCACCGTACTCCAGCTGAGTCCCTGGCATCGCAATCACCTCACATGACCCAGGCCGACTCACCACTGGACGCTACGGATTTCCGCACTCTAGCCGAGTTCCTGCCGTCCCCAAATCCCATCACTGGACTCAGGCCACTCACCACTGGACAATACGAATCACCGTACTCCAGCCGAGTTCCTGCCGTCCCTCAAATCACATTCGCGGCCTCTGCCGCCCGCGGCCCCGCCGCCTCACATCACACATCACATCCGCGCCTCTGCCGCCCCGCGGCCCCCGCCGCCTCACATCACACATCACATCCGCGGCCCCCGCCGCCTCACATCACACAACAATCCTCACATATAAGCCAAAAGCAATATACATACGCTTATACAGTTCACATCTCAAAACTAGTATCACATACTAACATAAACTCATTAACAGTTCACAAAACACATAACACATCCCGAGCATAACATATAATCATATATAGTTTCCAAAACCACGTAATCATCATGTAAGAGAATCACAGTATGAAAACACAAGCATAGAGAAGATATCATCACTCACAGTACAGACGCTAAGCCAAAACGAGAGTCCCGAGTCACCTAACCCGACTCAGTGATCCGAATGTGCCCCTGCCTGCGAATCTGCAATCAAAAATCACACAAAACCATCACCAACGCCAAAACCGGCACAAGAAACAGGCTCGGTAGCCTCAAACTGAACTAAAATCCCAAACCGGCCCTGGGCACGCATCTCGAGGCAACCCGACCTGTCACCAGAACCTACGCGACTCAGTAACACTGAACAAATCTACTTAACCACCCTCAAAACTACGGAACCAGCCTCCACAAAACTCGAACCGCAACGAACCGATCTCCAAAACCCACGAACCGGTTTAGCCCGATCTAAAACTATCTCCGACTCAACTCAAACGGCCACGAAACCCTCAAAATCGGATTCAGAAGGCCCAAAAACCCTAGGAACCACTATGAACCGGCCAAAAATGGCTCAAACCAGCTCCGAACCGGGCCAAAAACCCTAATCCTAAGTATCGGCACGCAAACCGAGACCAGTTCACCTCGAACCGGGTGCCCAAAATTTCCCGAACCCACTTGGTCTGATAGCCCTCATCCCCCTGAACTCAGAACCGGTCCAACCTCCCAAAACCAAGCCAAAATGGCCACTGAACCGGCCGGTCAAAGTCCCGGCCGGTTCGGTCAAACCCCTTCTCTTTTTTTTTTTTTTTTTTGCTTGAGCCGCCAGCCCAGCGGCTCGGCTCGGCTCAGCCGCGGCTCGGACCCGCCTGGGCTAGCCCACTCAACTGGGCCGGCCCAGCCCAACACCCTTTCTTTTTTTTTTTTTTTTTTTTTTTTTACCCGTGGGCTGGCCTGCGGGCCAAGCCCACCTAGGACTGGGCCCCAACTGGCCCAGTCCGGCCGAACCCCTGTGGCCCGGGTCGAACCCAACCCGGCCCGAACCGCCCGAACCCGGATTTCTTCATCCGGGTTCGTCCCTGTCGCCCGGAAAGCCAACCCGATTTCCCGTCCGGGTCTGCAACAGACCCGGAATCCCCGAACTACTAGAAGCCAGCTTTTGGGAACTTACCCGGTCCGATCGATGCTCAAGAACCCCAAAACCGATCCAGCCGAACCTCAAGAAGCCTTTTAATCGGATCAAAATCGGTCCAAAACACACCAAAATCGAAGATTTCTCCTTCGGCCACACCCGGATCCGCCGACCACGTCTACTCAAAATTCTCTCAAAAATCCAGCTCAATCTTTGAAATTGATTGAGGGCAATCGTGCGTCTGAGCCAAACGAACGCAAATATACAAGAAAATCGAGCCACAACTACTCCAAATCATCACGGTAAGGGGTTTTCAGTCCGGTTTACTGTTCATGACAGAATTTTCTGTCAAATTGCAACCCAGCCCTTCGGCTTTTAGTTCCTCACAATCTGGTCCCTGTGATATTTTTAATTTATCCCCACAGATTTCGATTCTTGCAATTTGGTCCTCCACCTTAAAATTTTTCAGAAACTGGGTCATTACATGATTATTATCTCTATTTTGTCTGAAGTTATTTTGTTAAAAATACAATAGAATGAGGTTTTAAATTTTAACATTAGAAATTTTTTATCTTAAATAAATTAAATAGTAAAACTCAAAATTAATTATTTATTTAATTTTAAAAATAGTACAAAAAATTGTTAAAAATTATTAAAAGTTCTCACATTCTAGCAACCATTACCGGTTCACCAAATGAAGCTAAATCAATTATTTAAAATTCAAAGCTAAAGAAATTAATTTTTTTTTGTTAATTTTTATAATAAAAATTCAAAGAAACTCATAATTTTGACCAAAAAATTAAAAGTGCGCCAAGCAAGCTTCTTACCCACCCACTTGTTGATTGAAGTACTTTAACTAAAAATACCAAACAATCACACACAAGTACAACCACTTAAAAGCATACTATTTTAAAATTTTCTCTTTCGTACATTGATTTGCCTCGAATTCTATAATGAGTTAATAGAGATGTTTATAGTCTTTTTTTTATTTGATTTGATAGTTAAATTTAAATCATATTATATTCTATAATTTTTAATTTTTATAAATAAAATCAAGTTATAATTTATAATTTGATTCGATTTCAAATTACAGTTTGTAATTTATAAAAAAAATGAATTAAATTTAATATTTTTATAAAAATTTATGTAAATTTTTTCTAAAAGTTGGTCTTCTATATATTTTTTTAACGTGTTTAATTTAATAAATTCATTATTTATCAATTAATTACAATAGTTATATATTATGTAATAAATATATTTATACCGTTTTACACAATTTCACTTATACTAACAGAAATTACACTCTAGAAAAGGAAAATAATTAATTATTAAAATAAATATAAATAAAAAAGATAATAAAAAGAAGAAATATATAATTTAACAATAAAAACATACTATATATACATGGATATAATTTTTAATTTTGTATATAAATAAACTATGGTTTGATTCAATTTATATAATTTGTCTAGATATCAAATATTAAACCAAGTTATATAAAAAAAACTCAATTATAAACTGAATTAAACCAAACAAAACCATACCATGGCATTTCTAGCATGAAACTCTACTCGAAAAAGCTTTCAAGAGTTCAAATCATTTTACTAACCACAATAAAACATGTGATGGGAGATTACTTGAAAAAGCTTTCAAGAGTACAAATCATTTTACTAACCACAATAAAACATGTGATGAGATCACATGAAAGGGACCACTTGAAATTGAATTAAATGGTTGGAACAGAATTGGAAACAAAGATATGGCTCTTAATGATCCATGCTAACCAAAACGGCAGCACTATTTTATCTGACTGTCACAACCCCAACCTTAAACAACTTTAAGGGATATGATAGTAGAGTAATAACCAATACACTGCCAGGTAAAATCCGGCAGCATGCCGGCTACTGTAACCCCTCTTAAGTTGGCCTTAAGACCCTATGTCTGAGTACATGCTTAACAACAACTTCACAAAACAAATATAACTTGCAAGAATTCATCCAACACTTAGCTTAAGCATAAATTAAATCTGTATCATATTTCCAATAATTATATAACATTATGCTATGCTCAAAACCACCATATAATATTAAACTACTATAATCATCCATAGGGGCTCAAAAAATAATACAATTTGTTTATAATCATTCAAAATATAAGACTATCTCCCAATGTACATAATTCATCCTAATTTATAAAATATAAACAAAATAAGTCTCCAATGGCCTGGCCCAACCTGGTACTATAGAGTGAGCAAAATATAAGCAAAACGAACACTGAGGTTCTAATTTAACATTTCAGCATCTGCATTAGGAAGGAAATTTAGTGGGTGAGACCAAAGTTCCAGTGAAGGGTAATCCAACTAATCCTAGTAGAAACAGTCAGTTTTTTTATATCAATGTAAGCAATATAAACATTCTCAAAGAGTTTTCATATCATAAGCCATAATAATTAAATTTTTAACAATGTGAGGGCTAAATTGTTATTTTTGCAAGTCATAAAACATAAGAGGGCATAAGTATAAATCATAAAAATCTTCATGGGTATCACAGAAAAATCATAAAAATCATATTAATATAATCATATGTATACTGTGGTCGGATGTGCACAACCGAAAGTGTCTGGGGGGCAGTAAAATCATAAGTATAACATGAGCTCTCATTGGACAAAATATAAATAAGTCAGGCACTACTACACTGTGTAGCTCGCGCTAGGGGTCACCACTCCCCAGCCAAGCTAACACAACTTTTGGCACATGGTCCCCTTTTCACTAGGGAAAATAAACATACATATATCATGTAATACAAGTAGAACCGCCACCTACCCTAGATGGCTGCCCGACATCATGGTCTAGGTGCTAAGGTACTAAAATAATAAAAATTCATGAAAACCATAAAATTAAGTAGATACTTGAAATCATAACATAGCTATATTGTTTCTCGTGTTCTCAGTAACAACATATAATTGGGTTTGAAATGAGTATTGTTCATTGTAAATCATAGTTTTCAGAAATAAAACTAAGATTATGAAGATTCCTACTCACCTTGCAAAAAGAGCTTATAAGCTTAGGATGCTCCTAAAGTTGTAAGTCTAGAGTCTGACGTGACTGGAGTATCCTCTCCTACAAGGGGATACACAAATATGAGAGAAATACCTTATAAATCATACGAAAGTAATAACTATACCCTACAACATATAAATACAATTTCCTCAATCTCTAACCTTTGGGTTTTATCCAAACAGGCCCTTATTCCATTTTCCCCTATTTTAGCTCTAACCAAACATGCCCTTATATATTTCAACATTATCTCACCCATTTCTATCACATTTCCACCATAAACATTTTATTCAAGGTTTAATCCAACTATAAAAATATAAATATTTTCAAACAAAACAATATCTAAGGGTACTCTAACAAGAAATATCAAGATTTATGCAAAGTACCTCTTAGGTGAGGGTAAACCCACTTTCTCTCTCTACAACACACAATAACATCAAAATATAAAAATTACACCGATTAAAAGCTTTAAAATGAAGAGAGAAAGCTAAACATGTAAAAATATTGAAGAAAAACCAAAAAGGGTTTAAGATTGGGCCAAAAAACATACATTTTTCCTCATTTTTTCTATCTCTCCTTCCCTCTATTCCTCTCTCTATTTGGGCGAAAATGAGTCCTAAAAAGCTTCCCCTAACTTTAAAACCATCTCTCATAAGTCAAATGATCATCTTGCCCTTCCTTAAAATACCCTCAATTTTAATCATAATGAATTTTTGGAGAAATTTGAGTACCCTAGGATATCTCCTAAATCTTTGTTTTATAGTGTTTAGGAGTTTAAGAGAGTTTAGAGGTCCTTGGAAGGGTTAAAAATCCCAAAATTTCAAGAAAAAGTCAAAAAAAAAGCGTATAACGCATTGCAGCAACCCAATTCCATGCTTGCTGTGCTGTAGCGCGGTAATCCCAGTGTGCAGTGCGCTGTA